>CM019150.1:198043804-198087256 GCA_009733165.1 Naja naja | reverse complement strand
TTCTTCTGCCATCATGCCATTATTTTCTTTTCCAATATTTCCAATAATTCCCTTTTGCTTTCAGCATTCCTCTTACAGTTTGCAATTCCAACTTAAGTCTTTGCTTATTTCTTCCATTTTTTATAATCAGTTAAGTTATTAATATTCAAAGTCTTTTATTGCAATCCTTGCCAAAAGTCTCCTTTTATCTTTGTTTCTCTTGTTAATCCTTCTGTCTCTTTCACAATCAACCCCCAACAGTCCCAGGAAATTGCATTTGTATATCCTCTTAGTAGAGTTTCTCCCTTTTTTTTTAATTTCCAGGGTTCTTATTATTTTATTTATCTTTTGTTTCACAACAGTTATGAATCCAGTAAATTTCCATAAGATTTTGTAGGAAAAAAAGTCTTTGACTATTAGATGGCGCTCTGTATCACTTTACACTTTTCAAAGTTCTTTTCTCTTTTAATTATGTTAAACATTAATTTCCAACCATTTCCATGATTAATTTTCTTAATAATGACCAATTCCAGGCAAGTCCAGCATTTTATCCAATGCCTAATTAATGGCAATTTACATTATTCAAAATTTAGTCTCTAATTTCATTGTAACATTTTATACTCCAATTTTGTTTACCTTGTATTTTCCTCTTATTTTCTGTTCGTTGCTGTGATACCCTTGTGCAAGGGCACTTTCTTTCTACTTCTCAGGGTTGTTAAGAAAAAATTCACTTCTTTTATCTGGTTACACATCACTGACCACTTCACCACTCCAGCACAAAACTTAGGGTCCTGGCAGCTTTCCATCTTCAGGGCAGCCATTTTAGACTGCTGTTTCTCCCTGTCTTCCAGGGGAGTAATACCTAGCTAGAGAGGGGAGATGCGGCTCCCCTTGACCCAATTGGTGGTCTCCCTCTCTTCTCCCACCCCTCCAAGGTGGGTCAGATGACTCCAGTCCTGTGGGGACCCTTCCAACAAGGGAAACACGGATCAAAGACATGCACAATCGCGGTCTCTGATCCATCATCAATGGAAACACCACCGGAAGTCCCAGAAATACCACCTCTGACTGGAGATTTTAAAGTATCCTTCCCCTGCCATGCCCACCAAGCCATACCCACAGAACCGGTAGTAAAAAAAATTGAATCCCATCACTGGTGCAAATAGTTCATTCTATAGCAGCTATAGGAAATGGTATACAGAAGGCAACTCAGGTTCAACTTCTGCAGTTAGAAGAATCAAGTTATGGAGAAAAAGAAGTGGTTGAGGAATAATAAAATTATCAAGCACAAATCAGGCCCATTCATAAAGTTGCAGCATAGAAGATTTATTCAAGCCTATAGACAAGAATCTAGTCAGCTAAATTTCAACCCTAAATTGGCGGGAATTCAGGAGCAGCTGCATTGTGGAAATGCAACAATTCTAAACTGATGATGCACTTTATCTCCCATCTGCACTTCTTCTACAAAAATTACTCCTGATAAGAGCTGACAATGCTGTGTTAGATAAATATTATGTTTGACCTGGTGAAGATGTCCTTTCCTGAGATGTCTTAAGAAAGAAATGTCCATTCGGTAATTGCCTTGAGGTCACTTTATGTAACACAGGATTTCTGAAGCAATGAACAAAGATGCCACCTTAAAATGAAGTTGAAATATTCTGTGAACTGCTTGCACTTTTAGCCAAATTACCCACTTCATTATTTAAGGAAAAAAACACACACCATGAAGTATCAGTAAGTAACTAAAACCTGACTCCTCTAAATTGTACATTTTTTGTCAGAAAGCCTAACAGAGTAAAAATATTTATTCTGGGAATTAGAAGGACATGACCTTAGATTATGGATATTTGTGGTACGATTTTAAAAACTATTGTGTTAGATATGCCATGTTGAGAATATGAAATTGATACAAATCCAGGTTGTGCCCAAAAATACTTCTGTGATTTTGCAGCCAAAGTAGCATTTTATAGGTGAGAAATAATAAGCACAAATAAATGGCTAACTTACAGTAACATGAATTTCTTCAAGAGGGATATAAAATTGAATTTTTCAAGTGAAATGTAAAATAAAATCAAGAGAAGAACTAGTGGCAGAGGGATATATGTCAGTAGTTCTCGTGCAATTATTAAAAAGATTTAAAGTTGACAGTAGAATTTATGATTTTTGGAAATTAAAAGTCTGTTTGAAATAGAATTGTGCACGAAAGATAAACTTGTAATTGATAAAATATATAAACTTTTATTGAAATTTGAAACAGAAGGACAAGTAAGGAATGTGTAATAAAGTAGGCTAAAATGTTTGGTTATAATATACAGAAAGAACAATGGAAAATATGTGATTAAAAGGTCTGAAACTTATACTATATTGTAATCTTAAAGAAATAGTTTATAAAATGATGTGCCATTGGTATATGTAACTAGAGAAATTTGTATAGAATATAAAGTCACTTAAAATCTGTGTTGGAAATATAAATAACAAGAAAGGACATTCTATTAAGGAGTCTCTGTGGCACAGTGGTTAGAGTGAAGTATGCAAGCTACTTCTGCAGCCACAGCTGCCTACAATTTGGCAGTTCAAATCCCACCAGGCTCAAGGTTGACTCAGCCTTCCATTCTTCTGAGGTGGGTAAAATGAAGACCCAGATTGTTGGGGGCAACATACTGACTCTGTAAACCGCTTAGAGAGGGCTGTAAAGCACTATAAAGCGGTGTATAAGTCTAAGTGCTATTGCTATTGCTATTACGTTTGGTGGTAGAAAATTCAGGATTCAAATCCACCCACTAATTGAGAGGATTTTAAAGATTAGTATGCAGTTCAGGCCAGAGGTTTTTCTTTTGGGACAAGGCGATGGGGGAAAAACCATGAAACCTTGTTTTTGTAGATAATAATTGCAACAATATTAAAATATGTTATGCACAAAGATGGAAAAAATCAGCACTATCCACAAAGAGTAGCAAAGATGATGGAACTTGCTGAGATGGCTATGCTGACTTCTTTGATCAGAGAAAAAACATTATCTACAAGGTGACAAGAAACTCCTTGTGGATTTTTTTGCATAAAATAAACTAAAATGAACTTGTGATTTATGTTTTTTAATAATTAAACAGGATAGATTATAGAAAGAAGGGAGTGGCATTGTAACTATAATATAACAGGTAAATTTATGATGTTATTTATGACTGCTGTAAAGAAAATCAGAAGGTTCTTCTTTGTATCTTTTTTTCTTTTCCATTGTTTTTACTTTTTTTCTTTCTTCCCCTTTCAGCTTTCCGTTTGTTTGTTTTTCCTACTTTATATTTTTTATCTTCCTTTTTAAAAATAAAGTTACCCAAATTGTGCAACCTGCTACAGCATTATTGTTACTGGAATGGTGATAGCAAGAAATCACACCAAAGAGTAAACTGTTTGGTTCTCACAGCCTAAAATATACTAAAGCAGGGCTCACTCAGTCTCATTTAAAGCACAGCTAGTAGAATTCTGCCTTTATTTTTATTAAATAATGTGTTCCTTAATGTATACAAAGCACTAAAACATTCTAGGTAAGTAAGCTATCTCACCCTACTGTTCCTGCCCACTTCCCAGCCCTTGTAACTGAGGTTTCTAGAGCTGGCACAGAGCAAGAGAGGTGAAAGAGAGCTGACTTTTATCTATATACTATATTTCTGATCACAAGATTATGGAGATCAAGTAAGGGGGAAAAACATCTCCCACTTTCCCACTCCCTACAAGCCCTAGCAGCCTGTTATCATTCAGACAGTCTTGGAACCCTTTCACAAATTGAAAACAAATCTTGACAAATCACAAAACTCTCTACTGAGTCCTTCTGCGAAGACTAGATGTTTCCTAAGCTGCCCACTAAGCAGTGGCGCTTGGTAGCAAGACATACAAAACCAGGGAATCCACTTCCCTTAAGCTAATGGGGGCAATGCAAAGTCCTGTCAGAATACAGAAAATATATTAATATGGTTCTGAGTACAATGTGTAAATGGGTAATATGTATTTGACAGTTATATCACTACTTCCAGAGTGAAATTGTAGCAAATTAAGCCCTCACACACAGCACACGGACGAGGTTTGTTTGTCTTTCTAAATATTGCTTGTTTAACTATGTTTTTGTTGTTATTATTGTTCAATTGCTGTCATGGCTGACTCTTCATGGTCCCATGGATCATAGCATGCAAGCCACCCCATCCACCACTGCCTTCCCAGTTTGTCCAAATTCATGTTCATTGCATCAATGACATCATCTAACCATCTTGTCCTCTGCCGTCCCCTTCTCATTTTGCCTTCAATCTTTCCCAACATCAGGGTCTTTTCCAATGACTGTTCTCATTTGCTGGCCAAAGTATTTGAGCTTCAGTATCTAACTATGTTTTATTGAATCACCATTGATTGGGTTTGTACTAAGCTAAAAACAAGCTTATGTGTTTACTTGAAGCATAAACCAAATTCAAACATATTATGATTACCATAACGTGGTATTTTGATTTGGCTTAGCGTGAAATATAAGTTGATATTGGTAAAACCATGGTTTGTGATTTCACAAAATAGGCAGTCGTGGTTTATCATGATAAATAACCTCAGTCCATATCTCAACTGAACATAGTTCTAACTGGAATTATGTAGGAAAGAAGAGAGGCTAACTCTAATTTTTAAATCATATTTTGTCAAAATGCTAAAGAGAAAATGTAAGATGATTACCAACATTGTATGATGTAATGTGTTAGATTACTATGTTAAAATAGCATAGAATTCTAATAGAAGAAAACTTTCAGCATTATTGTCGTAGAAGTATCAGTTTGGAGATACTAAAAAAATTCAACAATGAAGACTAATGCAGTAATAAGACTAATGCTTGCTTCAGTTTCATAACAGTTATAAGCTATATAAATTTCTTAATTTGACTATCAGTATTTAGCAAGTGTAGCTAAAATAAGTTTTTTAGAGGCATAAGAAAAATATTTTCATCTGTTCTTAATTCACAGCTTCCCAGATCCTATTCCTTAAATGATGCTGGAATTGAAGTGAATCAAAAAGGCTGCAAAGCTTATCATTCTCCATTATTATTGCAGCTCAAAAGTGGAAAAAATTATGATTGTTGAATGCCCTCTTCTGAAATTCCAAGGACAAACTGATACAAAAACCTCATAACTTTTGTAATGTGTTAGATTTTCCTACTCATTATGGTAAAGGACATCATTTTCATTTCTAACATTTTTAAACATATTTTAGAGCCCGACTTTAGCAATTCATTATCAGAGTACAGTCATGCCCATTAATGTCTCTCATCACACAGCCCATTACCCAGGTCGTTACAACACAAAAGGCTGAGAGACACACCTCCAGCACCTCAGCCACACAGGGTCTCAGGAAAAAGCCATCCAATCTGCATACATCAACTCCACAAACCAATCAAAAAGTAACAACACATCCAACTCTAGAGTTTAAAAGGGAAAAACAGCCACGATCACACACTTCTCCCAGGAGAACGAAGCTGAAGACACCAGCCTGAAGATGACGGATGAGATTCGTAAACGCGTTGCCAAGGTATTCTCAACCTTACAGGGACAAGACCGAATACACCAAGACCTACATACCTTTACCCGTGAAAATCTACGAAAAAATATATATATATATATATATATATGTATATTTTCTTATGTTTGCGCGGGTATTTATATGTATGGTATTTAGGTTTCTTCAGGTATTTTCCCACGTCTTAATAGTTGTGCTTTTATAGTGACATTTTGGCAGAATCTCATCTGCCATCTTCAGGCTTGTATACTGGGTTCTTTATTAATCGTGTGTCTCATGCTTAGCAGCCATTTTCTGTTTGAATTTGGTGCTGGCTTTGTGTTTTATTTGAATGGTTTTTTCTTGATCTTGATTGGCTGGGAGTCTAGGTCTGTGTTTATTGGTCTTCGAGTTGCTGTGTTCTTGATTAGCTGGCAACTTTGTGTTTTGTGTATTGGGGGCATGTTTGGGTTGGAGGTATTGGGGGTTGTTTGTGTCCAGGTGTTTGGATTGTGGTATAAAGATTCTTTTGCTTGCGAGTGCAGGCTTCCAGATGATTGATAGTCTGGTGGAGTCATCTCTTCTATTCATACTATTAGGTCTTTTATCAATGTCGATGGCTTCTCTGATGATTCTGTAGCTGGGGTTTTCTATAGTAGCTATGGTTTTAGTGCCATTGAAGTCGATGCTATGACCTGTAGTTTTCATATGTTGGACTGGTGAGGAAGTGTGTTCCAGCTTTTTTACTGCATTCTTGTGTTCTTCAAGGCAGGTACTTATATTTCTATTGGTTTGTCCTATGTATGTGGCAGGGCATGATGTGCAAGGTGCTTCATATATGCCTTGGTTTTCTAGGTCAATTTTATCTTTGGGTTTCTTAGTATGGCTGCTATTTTTTTGTCTGTTTTGAAGGCAGTCTTGATGTGATGCCTGCACAGTATCTTGCTGATTTTGTCTGTTGTACCTCTTATGTAGGGCAGGACAGCTGTTCCATAGGTCTGTTCATCTTTTGGGTCTTCATTGTGTTTCAGTGTGTTTTTGTGGATCAGGCTTGTGATCCTGTTTTTTTGGAAGCCGTTAGCTATCAGCACTTTGGTTAGGGTGCATAGTTCAGTTTTTATGTGTGCCTTCTCTGCCAGGCATTTGGTTCTGGTAATTAGTGTTTTGGCCACAGAGTTTATTTGTGCTGGGTGGTGGTGGAATTGAGCAACTCAAAGAGCAATAAACACAAACCTAGACTCCCAGCCAATCAAGATTAAGAAAAAACCATTCAAATAAAACACAAAACTAGCACCAAATTCAAACAGAAAATGGCTGCTAAGCCTGAGACACACGATTAATAAAGAACCCAATACACAAGCTTGAAGATGGCAGATGAGATTCTGCCGAAACGTCACTATAAAAGCACAACTATTAAGACATGGGAAAATACCCAAAGAAACCTAAATACCAAATTTTGTTTTAGTCATGGGCTGTCTTTTAAAGGTCACATATTACCTTGGATCAGAAATAATTGCCCACTCTTGCTGTATTAGGTCAAGATTAAATTCATTTGAGAGTCAGATGCGCTTCTAAATATTTTTGCCAAAATCGTTAGCATTATGATTGCACTAAAGTTTACTTCTTATAATAAATGTCTACATATACATTAAAAAAAGTTTTCATCTACCAAAGAAACACCATCTCTGTGGTGCTAATTTAAACCAATGTTTCATAAACATGGCAACATTGTAAGCTGCCCAGAGTCACTTTGTGGTGGGATGGATGGATTTGTTAAATACATGTAATGAATAAATCAAATAAACAAACTTGAATATATGTGGACTTCAACTCCCAGAATTCTCTAGCCAATGTGCTGACTGTGGGATTCTGGGAGCTGAAGTCCATACCTTCATACTTTCAGGGTTAAAAGACAGGCCTTGATTACTATTTCTTGTAGATACATTCTTATAATACCTTCAGTATATCTGTGCAGTTTTGCAGTGGCAATAAGTACAGAATTGTTGTTTAACAAACATTAAATGAACATCCCTGTTTCTGGGCAATGGCTATTACCCTATTTATGGAATTTCCATAATTATATAGTTAAGTGATCATTGCAAACAGAATAATGGACTAAATGGATTCTTGATCTGATACAGTAAGACCCTTTACCTATCTAAATTCTATGAATTCTGACAATCATTTACTAAATCCCATATGTCAACTGTACCCAATTCAGAAATGGGTATATTTACCCCTTCAAAGGGCACAGAGATTTAGTTAATTATCTACTAAGAAATATCTATTCAAACAACCCTTCTGTGTTCTCTGGACAGATTATTTTGATGAATATAAAAAGGGGTTTCTGGATTAATGTATCACAGAGCTGAACATCCATCCTTTCATACATACACAGTGGAAGGTTTTAAACTTACTTTTCTATCCCAAATAAATGAGGATTCACTGCTAGTGATCCCTGTAAGGCGTAATACTGTCTTCATTTTTCTCAAGCACAGTTCTGATTGGATTTTTACAAAGATAATGCCAGTGATTTATATGTGCAGTACAAATTTCAAGATGACACATTTAAAGTAATTAACTGCAAAGTATACAATTGAATCCTACTACAATGAATGAAGTACAGGTATGTCTGACTTTATCATTGTCTACCTGCTGCATCTACTCATCCAATAAATAACATAACATAAATAAGAGTTCCTGTTTTCCGTGACAAGATTTCCATTGGCAGGTTATAAATGACATGATAGAAAAAATATTCTGAATGTTCCTCAGCATGTAAATGCATTAAACTAAGGCTGGATGACTGGACAAAAAGTGAGATATAAGTAAAAATAGTAATAATAGTGATAAAGTACCTAATGTACAGTTTCTATAGACTGTGATGCTAAATGTTTGGAGAAATTTGGTATTAGTCCTACCATATAGCAATAGCACTTAGATTTACCTACAGCTTCACAATGCTTTACAGCCCTCTAATCGGTTTACAGAGTCAGCATATTGCTCCCAACAATCTGGGTCCTCATTTTACTGACCTTGGAAGGATGGAAGGCTGAGTCAACCTTGAGCCATACCAGGAAACCAAATCCATGGGAAGACTAAAAGTGGGAGAACATTTACTGTTGTCACAGATCACAAACTATTTTGTGGGTAACAGGGTGGTTATTCCTGCAAAACTGCAAAAAGAGGTTTTGGAAATGTTACATGAGGGTCATCCGGGAATTATCAGAATGAAGGGATTGGCCAGGAGTTATGTATGGTGGCCAGGTATTGACAAAATGGTTGAAAACTGGGTTGCATCTTGTCCCAACTGTCAGATAGTCAGGCCTGCCCCACCTCTTGCCCCCAAACAGGAATGGGAATGTCCTAGGGGCCCTTGGTCCAGGATTCACACTGATTTTGCTGGCCCTACCAGAGGGCACACTTTCCTTATTATAGTAGATGCAAATTCCAAATGGCTAGAGGTTATCCCTATGGCATCCACCACAACTGAAGCTGTCATCAAACAGCTTAAAAAGCTTTTTGTAACTCATGGGTTACCTGATGTGCTTGTTTCTGACAATGGTCCTCAATTTACATCCAACCTTTTTGAATCATATCTAGCACAGCAGGGTATCAGACATGCCATGACAGCCCCTGGGCATCCTTCGGCTAACGGCTGGGCTGAACATATGGTACGATTTACCAAGGAAAAACTTCAGCAATTGGGTCAGGGACATCACTGAGAAAGTTGAAAACTACTCAGTGTCCAGCATATCACTCCCAACCCTTCAACTAATTTAACCCCAGCTGAATTGTTGATGGGTAGGAAACTCAGGTCTCCCCTTGACCGCCTTCATCCCACTTACGCACCCAACGCACCACTAGATTCCAGTAGCAAAATTCACACTTTCACTGTGGGTGATTCTGTTTATGCTAAGAACCTTATGGGTGAACCATTATGGATTCCTGCTGAGATAACCCAAATCACAGGCCCCAGGTCTTACAGGGTACAAACGGAGGATGGTGTCCTCTGGAGCAGGCATATTGATCAGCTTAGATCCAGATTACCTCAGGAGCATCGCCATTGCTCCTCCCTGGTTCCCATACCTACTGCCTCTTCTAGGGAGGAAGGGGGGGATTATGAGGATAATCAGCAAGCAAGAATCAACCCCATGGGTAACGAGCTAACATGACAGGAATCACCCCAAAACCTGTCATAGTGCCAACAACCATTTTTACAAATGGAAGATTGCACACCACTACCTGATTTAGGTGCTGACATTGGGTTGGAGATGGATTGGGAGGAGAGATCAGGTTGTAGTAACCAAACAGGTTCTACCATTACTAGAAGTCCAAGTAAGGAAATGTCAGCAGACACATTTCCTCTCTCACAAGGTGAGAACCTTAAAACATCTGAACCATGTAGGTCTCAACATACATGTAAGAGCCCCACCTATTTAAAAGAATACATTAGATAGATTGGGGTTTGAGTATGGACTGAACCTAGTGGGGAGGGGTGTTATGCATGCAGGTTTGAAATCATTGGTTTAGTTTGAATTGTTCTTGTAAAGTGTTAGAAATGATTGGTTTAGAAAGTGCGGGAAAACCCTGCACTCTGATTGGCTGTCAGCTGCGGCTGCCGGCTATAAGTAGCAGCCGCACCAAAGCCAGTTGGGTCCGTTCTGAGCTGTAGTCACTAATAAACAAAAGAGCTTGAAGCACTCCGCGTCTGTCTCTTCATGCAAACTTAACAGATTCCACAAAGGTCACCCACACATTCTTTTATAGCTTTCTTCTTAAACTACATATTTTATATAACATAAAAATAAACAGTGATGCTCATTAACTTTGAATTGTGAGACCACAGATGCCTTGATCTACATTCTCATGAACCACTCCCAGGTAAAGTGGTTCATGTAAAATTGTCTACTCCAGGGGTATCAAACTCAATTTCACTGAGGGTTGTGTTTGACCATGGGGAGCTGGGGTGGATGTGGCTAAGGTAGGCGTGGCCATGATGTCGCTCATGTCAGGGGCGCCTGTGGTGGTCCAAGCACCCTGCCAGCAAAAACAGGTTCCCAAGCTCCGTTTTCTGCTGTGATAGCCTCCTGAAACCCTCTGCTAGCAAAAATGGAGCTTAGCAGGGCCACAAGCAGCCCTCCCGAGCTCTGTTTTCACTGGCAGAGACATTGCAGGCCTGTTTCCTGCACAATCCTGTGGGCCACATCTAAGCATCCCATGGTGAGATCCAGCCCCCAGGCCTTGAGTTAGATCTACTGCATCAAACATCAGATTTGACTTAAAATTTATTAACCATGTGCAGTTGCTATCAGAATCCCCAATTCTTTACTGTCTGCTGCTGTCTGTAAACAGGGACATTATCCAATATTTATGAGTCCCCATTTAGTTTAAATATTTACAAAATCTGCATTCATGCAGTAGGTATCATGGTTTCCCATAGTCCTTTAAAATAGACAAACCTAGGAAACCAGAGCAGCTAGATCAATCCAGAGAGTATGTCCGGAGCTTTTTCAGCACATACTTCAGACTATCAATAATAGATGATGTAACACTGAAACGATAGGGAGCGGCACTGAAATAATCTGAAATAATCTCTCTGAATCGGCTTATCCCACAAAGAAGCATGGATCTGTTGTCTAAAAGAAATTTCAGTTATTCAAAAATAGCAAATATGCCAAGGAAAAGTGATGAGGGAGCAGAAGAGAAAACAGTCCCATGGATATCAAGTTAATGTTGGGTGTTTGATCACAGAGCTGACTTCTTAAACAGGAACTTGTTTGTTCTATTCCATTTTGATGAAAGCACTGATGGAAAATCCACTTCTTAATGCCAAGATTTACTTGAGACTCTAGTAAGACAAGCGGCTTTGCTTACATTTACAAAAACAAAAGTGCTTGTAATTTGACAGCAGCCTTTAAAAAGGAAAGGAAAAAAAGCAACTGACTTTTATTGGTTAAATTGGTTATTCCCCTTTTAACTGTTGCACAATTGACAATGTTTTTTTGTATAAAAAAAATCCTTTATTTATTCTGTTATTTTTCTTCTTCTTCAATTCATAAGCCAAAATATTAGGCACAAAAATATCAGTATGAACTCTAGTAGAGACTAGAAATGTTTACGAAGTTATTTTGTAACACATAAAATGAATTTGGGCACCCAGCTAAGAGATATCAAAGGAGAAAGCTGAGCTTAATTAATATTGTTCTATCTGAGTCACAAATAGTTATGGAAATTTCATCTCTCTTTTATTTAATTATACTCTTTATAAGTATATGTTTAATCTGTAATTATATCTTCATTTGGGTGCATTGTGCCAGATCCTATACTCTACAGCATTTCATAAACTCTAGTGAATTTTTTACTTCTTTTCTTTATCTTCTATTTGATCTTATTAGTGCTCCCAATATTTCCTTGATTAATGTGCCAGCCATGGCTTGGATCCAAAGTCAATCTTTGCACCAGAAATATTCTCTCTACCCAAGAAAACTTTCTAGCTTGCCTGAAGGGAATGAGGAAAACCACCATGGATTTATACTGAAAAAATGGAAGACTGGAAAATAAATATTTCTCCTGAAATTCTTGCTGTGGCTTTGTCAGAAATTCCAGCTCTTTTGTCCATATTTAAAATATCTACCCATTTGAATTTAAAGTTGATTCATCAAGAAACATGTATATAGGGTACATTGGAGTCTCTAAAAATACTTCCCAAGAATGTATTTGAAATGATAAATGGGTTTGGGTTTTTTACACTGGAGGTGTAAGAAATTTGCGGGCACACTAACACTCATGATCAAGTGATTATTTAGTATCTATTGGAGATTGTGATTAATATATATTTGTAGACTTATCAGAAAATCTTTAAATCTTACAGATGTTAATATAATGTTAATATATATACTGAAGCAGGCATATTCAACTGTAGCTTGTAGGCCTCATACAGTCCTAGACTGCTAGTAAGGCAGTCTCACAAGGTCATAAACTTTTAACAGGAAGTTTGCTGTTTATAATGCACTGACTATATTATATATTTTATATGTGGCCCAAGACAATTCCTCTTCATTCAATGCAGCCCAGGGAAGTGAAAAGTTTGGACACCCATGTACTTTGGAATTTGGCTGCTTATCAGGTATTGTGGTTGTACAGAATATGGAGGTGATGACAAAAAGGAGTTATATTAAGAAATGGGGAAAGTGATATTATTCCACTTGTTAAGGAATGATATTCCAAAAAGTGTGATCCAACTGTTTTGGAAAAGACAAAATTTTATACCAATCAAAGGATTTCATCTTATTGTGGCAAAGATTTTGTGATACATTACAATAATACTTTCTACAAGATCGTTAATATTTTAGTAGCAAATTCATCGGTAAACTAGTGACTAAAGTATAAAATATATTTTTCTTTAATTTATATATCACTGAAACAATACCACTTTATCTTGCTTCAGGAATGTGAACAAAATAAGACTGCAGATATATCAATGGAGAGGTTGCCAGAGAAGGCCCATTATCTAACCTACACCCCAGATATTTTACAAGAAGAATTAGCAAATAGTCTTCTCTAGGTAACCAGACTAGATAGTCTAAAAGTGGTCCATGGGTGCTTCTCTTTTTCTCAGTAGCTCAATTTTAGGACATATTATTTTCCTGGTGCACTCACTAATTGAGGTTGAAATGAATAACCATAGCAGAATCTACCAGGTGGATCATAATTGAAGAAAGATACATGAGGACAGAAACAACACTGGGTTGGTTGGTTGTATATTGCAAGTGATTGTAAGCCAACTGACAGGTCACACAAATGCCAGTGAAATTTAGTAGTCCAGATTTTAAATTTGACTCAGGAGATCCAAATTTCTATTGACCATAAACTCATTAAGTGACTTTGGATTAATTACTCACATTTTGTAGAGGGTATGCTCATTGATCAAATCACATAGCTACAAATCTCAATAATTTAATGTTGAGAAAACATTTTGAATTGCCAGTCTAATAAAAAAAACAATCTCTTGCCAGATCTAATTGGTTCTCAAGTGGATTTTCATTCAACAGGAATTTCCCCCATCCCACGCACTGCCCATTTCATCTTTGAGAATAGGAATGCACAAAGCTTGTATTCTTTCAGATGTCCTTTTCCTGGACTATCTAGGACAGCAATAAGTAGCCTCATGATTTCCCTAATCCTCTGAAATCCTATCCAGAAATAAACTCATTATCAGTAGTATGGATCACACGTTGTGCTGATTTCTTTTGCTAATTTCCTTAACTGTGAGCCAGGCTACTAGAGTGAGCTCCATAAACTATCGCTAAAAATATCCTGGCTCAGCATTATATGTGAACACTGAAGAACTTAGGACCCAGTCAGCCATGGTCTTTCCTAAAAAGGGCTGTTAGTGTTGGTTCTTTTTACACTATGCATGCTCTTATTTGAGTCTGATTTGTTTTCAGTGTATCACCTTTTCTTTTTAAAAGAACATTAACAAGTGTTAAGGTTCATTTCCAAGCAATCTTTTGTATTAGAACAAGATCTTTATTCCTGCTTCAGTTTTATGGGTTATGGCTCTTGGATGCACATATGTTTTTTTTCTTTTGAGATTCTATCAGTATGCAGCTTTTATTCACATGTTTTATTAAAGTGGAATTTGTCAGTACCCTGCATAATTTCAACTGGTGCTTGCAGTGTCCCTAAATGTATTGAGTTTCCTATATAGATTTAAGAGGGGTGAGGAGTGGAGAGAGAAAGGGATAGAGGGAGAGGGAGAGGGGAGAGAGAGAAAGAGCATTCAAGATGTCTTCTGAAAGATACTATAGAAACAAGTTATACTCACTGAATAGCCCATCTTTACAAATTTGAAGTTATTTCTACACATCCACAGCCATATTAAGTGCATAAAGGTTCAGAAGTATTGAAAATAAACATAAAAGGTACTTTCTGATTTCTCTTAGGCTACTGCTGACAAATAGCAGGAATCTGATAGAGGAGGATTTACTGACAATAGTAAAAGCAAGCCATGGATCAAGAAAAGTCTTTCAATAAATGCTGAATAAATACTCAAGGTAAAGTAGAAGGTAAAGGAATTTGCAGGACTACTATGATCCCCATCAACATTATCTTTACTTCAAATCATTGTCATTATTACAGTTATCTCCCACCCTGTCTCTGAGAGCCCAAAATAAAGTTCTTCTTTATTATTCAATATAAAATATCTCTTAGAGGTTTGTGAGACAGGATGGGTTGAAATAATTAACCTCCACATTCTTCTTACAAGCTCCATGGCTGAGCAGGCACTGGAACCTGGATTGAAGGTGATCTGCACAAAGCAAAAACAATTTGAGTACAGGTATAGAATTAGGGGTGCGACACCCCATGCTTGTTTGGATTTTCTGCATGGAATTTTGCTATAAGGCGATCAGCCTGGATGTTCCCACTCTTTACCCAAGATACCTCTGATAAGGGGCAGCCCTTCCACTTGATTAAGTATTGGAGTTGTCTCCTGTGCTACCTCAAATCAAGGATTTGCTGCACCTCATAATGGGTTTGGCCCCCTATGACCACAGGGTCTGGTGGCTCATGGAGTAGCAGCCTCAGGGTCGATCCAACCACGGGTTTTAAGAGGCTACTATGGAATACCGGGTGTATCCTCCCTAGCAGCTCAATTCTTTAAACCTGCACTTTTAAATATCACAGTTTCAGTCACAAATTTTCACAGTTTCAGTCACAAATTGACTTCCGTGGACCGTACTTCATACTTAAGTCGTCAGTAGAGGGGGCATGCATAAGTCCATTAACATCCCTGTCATTGTATTTTTATTCTCTTATTCTTGTTCTCATTTTTGTTTGACAAATTCTAATAAATAGAATAAATAAATCAGATTAGGGTAGGAATTCTTACGTTGGGAATATATAAGGATTGTTCAAACTGGAAAACCAAGAGTTGTTTTAAAATATTGTGAAGCCACATAAACCAGATTTGATCCTCTTTTTTTGGAAATGACCTTGGTAATCCTAACATTTTTGTTCTTGTGACAATTTCCCAAAGTTTCAAAAGTTACTCTTGCAATGAAGGGAGAATGATCCCTGTCATCTGGTTGGAAAACACCTTTCAAGTGTATGATATATGAAGGGAGATTAAGGAATGTTATCATGTAATGATTGCATTTGATTCCTAGCCTCACCTAAGAATAACAGTCACACTATTTAAATCAAAATGAATTAAAATTAAAAACAAATTAAAATGTAATTGGATAAGCTCTGGCTGGTGTTGTAACCATTCCTTCTTTGAGCAGCATTCTCTGATCTCATTTAATGATCTTAATAATAAATTCAAACCAGCTTTCTTGACATATCCAGAAAGAGTTTCATTATCAGGGCTTATGTTTGTACTGTTGCAAAAAGCAGTTTGGTACTGAGAATCTAAGTAGAAAGCTCTAATTTAAGTAGCTGCAGTCCTCAAATAGGTCCCAATGGTAATTAGGTTGGGAAAAATCCATCCAGAATTGGGATGGGGGGATGGGAGAGCCAAACAATTTTAAAAGGTTATTTATCTGTGAATTAATACTGGAATGATTGCCAATGACAGAAGTAGCTGAGCATAATTTGATAAAAATTAAGATAGTGATTCCACTTTTGGCATGGGGGTAGTCTGCAATGAAAAATATCCACTAGCTGTATATCTATGGAGACTCTCAGTCATCCAGTCATGGCTGTCTCAAAAGTGCTTTTTCAAGAGGCAACTGAACTTTCTTTGTTTTTCCTTGAAGATGTTTCACTTCTCATCCAAGAAGCTTCTTTAGCTCTGAAGTAACAGAACTGAAGAAGCTTATTGATGAAAAATAAAATGTCTTCAAGGAAAAACAAAGTTAGTTTGGTTGCTTCTTGAAAAAGCACCTTTGGGATATCCACCAGCTCTACGTCATATTAAAAAAGATAACATTTTGTAAAAAGGAATTAAATAAGGAGCATTCTTTTTGCAATACCCTTCTGCTATTTTCCAACGTATCAAACCTTTTCTGTCTGGGTGTTGGAAATCATTCCCTAAGGAATGGCTTGAATTTTAGTGATTGAGTGATGGGTTTTATTTATTTATTTATTATTTATTAATGGGACTTCTATGCCGCCCCATCTCCGAAGACTCGGGGCAGCTCACAAATAAAAACAACAATAACAATAAATAATTAAAAACAGATTAAACTAAATAAGCCCCAATACAATTACAAATTTATCCAATAAAACCGTCCCACCCCAAAAAAATCACAACCCGGATTGGTTAAACAACCAGGTCTTCAGATCATGGCAGAAGGTGCGGAGGTCAGGGGCCAAACGGAGCTCCAGGGGAAGTTGGTTCCAGAGGTCTGGGGCCGCGATAGAATAGGCTCGTCGTCAGGGGACCGCCAGCTGGCACTGGCCAGCCAACGGGACCCCAAGGAGTCCTTGCCTATGTGCTCACACAGGGCGGTTGGAACTCGATGTCGGCAGGAGTCGCTCCCTTAAATATTGAGGACCCATGTCATGAAGGATGAGTTACATGTCTTATGCATGTTTGATCATGTATTTGTAGCTCTCTAGAACTCATTACACTCTTAGCCATATAATTGGTTTCATTTTGACTTCCATTGTTATTTCTCCATATTAGCTGTTCCAAGTTGCTTCTCACACATGATGCCATTTGAAAGTCAGAATATTTGCAGAATAGCTGTAAAGCAGATGTAAATTCCTTGGAGGAATGGGCTCAGACATTTCAGAGTTAGTTGCTTAGGGTTGATAGAATATCAGAGGTTCTGAATATCAGAGCTATGTGAGTCCACATAATTATACAGTTCCAGTAGATCTTTCTTTAAATCATCTAGACTTTGGAGAATGTATGCTTGATATTGACTAAGTAGTTGACTAAATGCATTTTTCATTGAGGCTTCCTCTATCAGTTCTGCTAACAGTGTGAATGTTGGATTGTTGCGGATAGCCTTGTTGACTGTATTCAAGGCCCTGACATCATTGTTACTGTCCACCTCATAATTAAGGCCCATGTTCAGCTTTATTTTCAGATAATAATGGTCTTATAACAAATTACTTGAATCACCAGTCTCACAGTTTTCATAGAACTAGATATTCCCACATTTTACTTAGCATTGAAATAATTCAGCTATTACACTTTACTAAAATTCTCTTTCCATCCAAGTTCTCAGTAAGCCATTTAATTCTTCTCACATCAAACTGTGACATTAAAATACAAAGTTGTGGCTTAGATTTTTTAAATGATAATTTTATTAAACATTAGAATTAAAAAGATAAAATGTAATAATACAAGCTAAAACGTATGAGTGAAAGCAGAAAGAAAAATTAAAGAAAAGAAAAATAGAAAAGAAATAAAAATAAAAATATAGTCAAGGAAAGAGAATGATGATATTGAGAAAGAACAATATAAAATTTATTGTTGAAGTTTGTACAACAGTCTGGCATCTGGTTTTATTTAAGAATAGATAAAAAAATGGACCATCTCGCTATTCATTCATTTTCAACAAACTATATTATTCAACACTCAGCCATCTAAGTAGTTTTTCAATATTGTGGCAAACAGTACATAATAATATTTGGGACTCGGCAAAGTCAGAAAATCCACTCAATATTCAAGTTATCTTTCCAGTTTTTCAGATCCTTTGAAAGTTTCTGATTCAACCAGCCAGTGCCATTTTCTTCAAATGTTTGACTCAAAAATGTTATTTGGTCAAATCTCATTTAAACTGAATCACCCATTTGAAGTTTCAAAACATTCCTAATTTAAACCGTGCCTTTGTGGATTGTTCACAAACCATAATTAAACAAGCCACAAATTAATGCAGTATATGAACAGGTCAAAGACACAACTTTTCCATTTATTGTATCTATGTTTCCAGATCATCTTTATATTGTAGCCATTTTGGAAAACATGCAGAAAACTTCAGTGGAAAGAAAAAGGCTACCATCAATCTGATCTTTATAGGTTACATTCAGAGAGAAACTGACTGACTTTCCGTTATAATTCCAATGTACCCATTTTCTAGAAAGGAATATTTGTATTCCAAGGATATTTGAGAGAGGCAAAGTACAAACAATAACTGAAGGGCAGCTATACAAACTAAATAAAGCAGTGTGACATTAAATGTTAACATATATGTACCACTTAATAACCATGCTTCTGTAAAATATTACTGAGAAAATTAAAAGATAAGAATAATTCAACAAATATGCTAATCATTGTGATGAAGTACTACTTTTTCAATGTTTGAATCAGACTTTTGATAATTATCTCTCTGGCAAACTAAAAGTTCCACATTCTTATTATTAAGAAAAAATAATAATGATGCATCAGACCTGTGAAAAGCTTTGTTTTCTGTCTAATGTTGACATTCTTAGTTCCACTGATCAAGTGCGTCTATAAATAACCACCTTCTATTTTATACGTTCTGTGAAACTGTCTGAAGAATTTCAAGCAAGGGGTTGCTGTTAACTTAAATTGTGTTTGAACACTTATATAATGTGCATGTGAGACAGAAGCTGTTCCACGTGGTCATTAGATTTATCATGGTTGAAATATCTCTGATAACAATGTGATATGATAATACAGGCTCTATACTAAGGGCATATACATTTTGAGCTTTGTGTGGCATGCAAAGGCTCACACTGTAAAATTAACTTTTGTTTCACATTTTAACTTTCTATATTTGTGTGCTGGTTCCTAATATCTTACCCATAAGAAAACTAATACACAGATTTTTTTTGTTCTTGATCTGCAGAATGTTCCTGAGGTTTTGTTGTCCAAAATTATAACGCCATCTATTGATTAAGAAAAACACAGCAGATGAAAAAAACAAAAACAAATAGAAGAAACAGAGCAGGTGAGTTTTCCAAAGTTGGGAGTGGGAGATTTGGTAGATTTTATGAGTTTAAATATTTCTTGTCCTTTATGCTGCAAAAAAAGAAAATTGGGGAAGGGTCTATCTGGGATTCTTAAAGGGGTGTAATCATGGCATATTTTGAGGATCACATTTTGCCTTTACTCGGCAAAAATGCACTGCTCCCCCCCCAGATCCCACCCATTTTGGCATAGGCCAAAATGGGAGGAGTTCCAAAGGGCCATAGTTTGCATCCCCAATATAGGACAATGAGCATTTCCACAATATTCTCTACAAGTTTGCCATGCCATCAAGTGTTAAACCTTGTTTTAAACAATAGCCATTGGGGCTGCTCTGTAGATCTAGATGATTGTTCAGAGTGACATTTCACTCCTGGATAGAAAGAGTTAGGAGTCAAGCTGGAAAAATATTCTGTCCCCACCAAAGTGGTCTCTTTCCCAGTCTTCAGAAAAGACTTTTACAGCCCATGATTAGCCTTGAAGGTCATCTTAAAATGCCAGACAGATGTGATGGAACAGGCTTTCTCAATCTTGGCAACTCCCAGAATTCCCAGAAAATTCTGGTAGTTGAAGTCCACATATTTTAAAATTTTATTTTATTTTATTTATTTATTTGATTTGTCAATCGCTTACAAGATAATAGGTATAAGTATAAACATAGTTATGAATACATGAAATGGAAACATATAAGAAAAATAAAAAGAATCAATAGGACAGGGACGGTAGGCACGTTGGTGCGCTTATGCATGCCCCCTACAGACCTCTTAGGAAAGGGGTAAGGTCAATAGTAGACAGTCTAAGGTTAAAGTTTTGGGGGTTTGGGGAAGAAACCACAGAGTCAGGTAGAGTAT
Source organism: Naja naja (assembly GCA_009733165.1). Classification (NCBI taxonomy): domain Eukaryota; kingdom Metazoa; phylum Chordata; class Lepidosauria; order Squamata; family Elapidae; genus Naja; species Naja naja. The sequence continues at coordinate 198,067,021 of CM019150.1, read as the reverse complement.
TCCAGACATTGACCAAGTCGTATTTCCTGCAATCAAGTTTGGTGCAGTTAATCTTGAATTTGTATCTATTGTGTGCTCTTGTATTGTTGTAAGTCTAACCGTCTTAAATCACGAATTAATTAATTATATCACTAATTAATTAATTAAGCCTTAAATCACTAAGGTTGAGAAACAGTGATATAGATACTGGTTTACAAATGCTCATTATCTCCTATCATGTTTTTTCTAAGGACCTATAAAATACTGCCCTACACTTCTTTTAAAAAGCAAGGTCAGTATTCTAAATATATCCTAAATGGACTATGTCATCATACACCAGTGATGGATCAATACATTATTTATGATAAAACACAGAGGGAGGAATCATCTGTAAATGCAAATCAATACCCAACATAAAACAGACTAACAGCTGCACTGATAAGATATCATGAAGGCTTGTTAGAAATAAATTGCTCTAACTGCCACTTGCTATTTTTAATCCAGCTAACAGTACGAAGATTGCTAGAATCAATAGGAGTACAATATGGCGCCAGGAGTATTCTATCATACAGCATTCAAGAATCAGATATATCACAAGCTGAAGTCCAGTGAAATAGAGATGTTCAGGCAACAATAAGCTTTAGCCCAAAGGATCTACACAGCTTTAGACATATTTATTTTCTGCGGTACCGACTGGTAAAATAATGTGTATAATAAATAACTATGGCCAGCTTAAAGCAGCGGATATGTTGTAAATCAAAGTGTATATTGCTGTCAGAGGATGCAGGAGGAAGTGGAATTAGAACAATCAAAAGTATCAGTAAAATTTAGATTTATTGATGTATCATAAAAATTTCAGATACAGACATTTTCCAAGCTCTGGGTGATTTGAGTCCATGTTAAAAATAGGTAAAGTCAGGAACTTCAAGATACCTAATAATAAGAAAACATTTTCCTACTGATCTGCCTATCAAAACATTATTTGAGAGCTAAAGAGGTTGTGAGGAATATCTGATGGGAAGATTTTTCAATTTACACAGAGCACTGGCCAGACATCTTGAGTATATTTTCAAATACACTTTCAGCCCTGCTCATTTTCTAGCAAAGAACATGGCTGTCTAAGGAAATATGTCTAATACTATTTATTTTCTTATTGAAGAAATATTTTTTGAGTTTCTGCAGAACATCATCTGGAAACAATTCCTTTGCAGTTTAGAGTTTTCAAATGGACAGTCCTTGCTCCATGATTTCATTAAGACTGTGGTCCTATCTTTTTTTATAAATTGTGAGTGATGACTATGAAAGGATAACACAAAGGATCTGTAACCAACTGACACACTGTAAAATGGAAGATGGTTTTTATAAACCATCTGTAACCAACTGACACACTGTAAAATGGAAGATGTTTTTATATTTTGTTTGTATGTTTGTCTTAAAATAAAAAAACTAAAAAAAAAGACTGTGGTCCTAAACACACAGTGACTCTGGACACACCACACACATGAGCCAGTCAGCCATTCAAATCTCCTTTTCACTAACTCCTGGTCACACACAATCACAATAATTTGATAAAAATCACAATTTCGGAATACAAAGTTGTACCTGTCTGCTTGAAAAATACCAAGGATTTTATAAAATTTTACCAGGTAAGAACTTTTATGGTGTTGGGCATCCTCATTGGCCAGGAGGATAATGGTAGGTGTGGCCAGGAATGCTATTAACGATCTCTGATAGTGAGTTCTGTAATAGGGAACCTTGTTTTCCAAGCCACCTTTTTATCTCTAGTTCTTTTTCTTGTATAAAATTAGGTATTCATATGATTTGTGTGACTAAGGGAAGTTAATTAATGTACTGATAGTCTGCTTTGAGTCCAAGGTAATCCGAATATAGTTTTTCAGTCTTCTCACACTATATTAAATCTGATATTACTTGATTCAATTGTTTGTTTTGGGGAAAGAACTAATAAAACGCCTCATTATATAAATTTAGCCCAAGAATCAGGATCCCCTTGTTGTATCTTTATTGCAAATTATATCAGATGATATCAGACATCATGGTTTTGCAAAATCTAAAATCTTACCTTGTCCTATCTATAAGATATCCTTTTTCTGCTTTTCTGTGATTGTTTCCAGTGTCCTTCTGTACACAAAGGAAGGAAGAGACCAAAAAGGAAAAATAGCTGACAGATTTTTTTCCCTCACCAGTGTTAAATGAGGCAAGCTTTCTTAGAATGGAAAGGGAAAGACAACACCAGAAGAAAATGTGCAGCTTTCTGTTTCTTCTAGGGAATAATGGCAGAGATTTGTGAACATTTGTGGCAAAAGACAAGGAAATGATGAGTAGATTGGCTTCTTCCACCCTCTCTGGATAAAGAGAGAACAAGAGATTGCCCAAGCTGTGCTCTATATGATTGTCTTTCATGAGGAGACTGCAAAAGCAGCAATCTCCAGACACAGAAGAATCAAGAGCTGAGGCAATCTGCCATATTCGCTCAGCCATAAAAGATACTAAGTTTAAATGTGGATTTGCCTACAGCTAAGACCTGAATGATGAATTTTATATACCCTATGTTAATTAACATTATTTTACAATTCTGTTTGGATTTTTTGCTGATATGTGTATTGGAAAAGATGTTATTTATTGGATTTATCTATAGTAAAAAGATGAGTTATTGGATGAAGGCTTTTATATTTGTTAATTAAGAGGAGGTGAAGAGATAGTGAAGTTATTTATACTTGTGATGAGGGTAGGAAGTTACTTTTTAGGTATTTTTAGTTTTTTCTTTGCTTTTTCACCCTTTTTCTTTCTTTTTAACCTATATTGTTTTACTACTGTAATCAAGATTTTTTTAAATAAAATTATTATTAAATAAAATGTGCATCTTTCTATATGGAAGAGAAAATAAACAGATGTTTTGGAGAACCAGTTATGTTTAGAGGCAGAACATTGAAAAACCAATGTATATGGTTTTTGTGTAGGTATGGTATAGGTGGTACCTCACTCAATAGTAGTAACTGTAAGATGGATCTTAAAGTTCTAGTGGGCAACCACTTAAATATGAGCCAGCAGTATGCTTCAGCAGCTGCCAAAAAAGCCAACGCAGTTCTAGGCTGCATTAACAGAGGGACAGAATCAAGATCACATGAAGTGTTAATACCACTTTATAATGCCTGAGTAAGGCCACATTTGGAATACTGCATCCAGTTTTGTTCACCACGATGTAACAAAGATGTTGAAACTCTGGAAAAAATGCAAACTAGAAGACCTCCTTCCAACTCTGTCATTTTGTTCTATTCTAACCCCAGGAAACCATATGTAGATCCATTGAAATTTTTAAGTCATAGCCAAAATTGCCTTCATGTTTCTTGAAAAACATCCCCTACCAACTGGAATCCTTTGTATCTTATGGGAGCAAACACTTTTCTTTGAGTTCAAAATGAAAAGGCCCTATTGTAGTAAATATCCATCTGGCTGCACTTAGCCTTGCTACAGAGCTGGTAATTTAGTGCTATCTATTAACCAGTGTAATGACCTTTAATATTGATCCTATTTGCCGTCATCATCTCAGCATGATTTAGAATAACAATCCATTAGATTTGTTGTTTGGAAACTGGCTTATAAGGAAAAAATGCAAGGGACAAACATACACACACACATACCCATGCACACACAGAGGGGAGGGAAGTTCTCATTTTCCAGTCATTGAGTGAGGAAAATCTCATGTCCTTCTCTTTGGTAAGTCAGATATTATCAGTCAAATCTGCCACATTTTCAAACTCATTATACATTTTATAAGACATGATTATGCATTACAAACTTGAATCAATGTGCAGGTTCCTGTTTTATAGTAATGAGCCACATTTTTTTTAAAAAAAGGAACAATAATGGAACAAATCAAAGTCCTACTTATTCAGCATTCTGTTCTCCCGGGGCAAATCAGATTATTCTGGGAAGACTTTGAGCAGAACATCAACCAAATATTGTGCAAAGAGATTCTGCTCCATCACAAATCACTTGGCCCTCAGTTTAATTCAGTAAAAAGGGCTCCTGGGCATGTACTGGGCAAAGTAGGGCACAGTAAACAGAGTTTAATGTGGTCTGTTTTAAATTTGTAACGAATACATATTCATGTTAACCTAAAGATTCTGACTGTAACACTTATGAAAATATTAGAAAGAGTTAGCTCTTGGAAGAATTTTAGAAGAAAAACTGAAAAGCCTAATGTTTGCAGGAGGTAATGGACTTTCCATAAACAGAGCAGAGAATGCCTTATTTTGTTTGTCTCCACACTACTTATACTGTTTTTACGAAGTGGCAAAAATGACAATCCTTCCACAAGTGAATAGCATCATTTCTCAACTGAAATTTCTGTTGGAAGAATGCAGTTTTGTGAAAATTGTTATTTTAATTAACCAAGCCATTTTAATTTAACCAAGCCATTCAGGTGATATAAAATTTGTGCTTATTACTGCTATTTTGTCACAATGATTTAGATTGCTCTAGTAAATCTTACTAGTTGGAGAATAATGGTAGATACTAGTCTTCCCAAGGGCATTATTGGAAGGAAATTGCTCCACAGCTAGGCAGAGGATAATCCACATTTTCCTCAATAATATCACAGAAGTAAAACTATATCCATTTTTACCAATTATCAAACTGCAGAGGAAATAGTTTCCAAGTAACTTGTCAAAATGCTATATTTGGTAAGACAACCAAGCTTCTGTAAAGGAAAGGAAAATAGACACTCACTTCTAATACTCTCAAAAGGAAATTTCTACTGAGATTCTCAGTCATCCAGGTCATGGTTGTCCCAAAGATGCTTTTTCAAAAGGCAACTGGGCTTCATTTTTCCTTGAAGACATTTTGCTTCTCATCCAAGAATCTTCTTCAGTTGAGAAGCAAAAGGAAAAACAAAGTCCAGTTGCCTTTTGAAAAAGCACCTTTGGGACGTCTTCAAAAGAAAAGCAACTTCCTCACAATATAATTTTCATCTGCTCTTCTGATTCTGCCATGCCAAACTAGTTTATTTTCACACTTTGAAAATGTTCACATTCTCTTGATTTAAACAGAGCACAACACCTGATGGATATGTCCATGTTATTTTATAGGTAGAAGCATAAAGGTATTTTGCCATTGGCTTCTTCTAGAATGTTTCTTTCTCAATCTTACCCATATTTCTTAAATGTTCTACTGGTCTTCTAACTAGGTCTAGATACTAACCAGGTCCAAAACAACAGGAAAAACTACTGAAATTGTGCTTGGAAAATGAGTGGGTACAGATAGGTCTGGTTTACTTAGAGCAGGTCTGTCAAACTTGTGTTGTCATGGTGCCACCACATGATGTATCCCCCTTCATTAAACTGGGTGGGGGCAGGGCCAGCACACAACGCATCCAGCCCATGGGCCATGACTTTGACACCCCTGACTTAGAACTAGGAAAGGGAAGGAGCTTTAGGGACTCTGAATTCTATTGGATGGTAAGGAGATAGCAACATGTCAAAAATAACATCAATAGAGCAGCACATCAGATGGAGTGCCAATGCCACCATTTCACCACAGCTTCATAGATAGTATTGTGGCTAAATATTTGTGCCATAAATACAATAAAAAGACACACGTAGTAATCTTATTTAGGTGTCAGTGCTTGAACTATCTGGCTAGTCAAGGAGTAGAGCTACAAATTAAATCCTTCCTTCAAAAGGTTTAAAGGACCTTAAGCATGTTCAGCTAAATATATTGAAAATCCTTTAAGAATTTAGAAATTCTTAATGAATGACTGAAAGCTGAACTATAAAGAGCTTGAGAATCATTGCATCCTTATATTTCCTCAAGCTCTTCTCATTGATAACTTCAGCTGGTAGGTATTCTTCACTTTGCAAAATTCCAGATCTACTGAGGAGTTTTACTCAAGTTCAAGGATTTTCTTGTCTACAATGAGAAAGGGTTGTTGAGGGTAGCCAGGAAATAGGAGAACAAAGGTATATTGGATATGTTTGCTGCCTTGAATTATTTTTAAAAATAATAAATACAAATAAATAGTATTGAAAAAAAGAGACCATTATAAATTTGCTCACTCAGCATACAATCAAAAGGCATTTGATACATTTTTAGCTTGGCTTGGAATATGCTGTTTAGGAGAAATGGCCAATGATAACTACTGTATTCCATTGATTTCAATGGGTCTAATTTAAAGATGGGTGCCATTGTGAATATATGTAGTTCTGAATTGAATCATTGGGTTCTAGGTATTCTGTAAGCTTGTTTTTCTTTCTACAGACTTTAATTATTTACCAGGCTAGGTAAACCATCAATGCATGGTGAAGTAAAGTTTACTAGTTGCAAGGTAACTTGTCCTACTAACCTGACTGGGATATTCTTTCTTCTTTGATTGTTGTGGCATATCTGATATTTGCTGCTTATCTGCTTATTAATTTTTTTTAATTCATATTTATATCCCGCCCTTCTCCGGAGACTCAGGGCAGCTTACAATTTTTGGAGCGCAACCCAATGCACTCAGCAATAGCCTTCATTCCATTGTATATGCCTGCTTATTACTAAGCGGCATTTTTACAAAGTCAGCTTATTGCCCCCAACAATCATGGGTCCTCAATTAATTAATAGTTGCGTGATGAGAAGTGGTGTTTTTAGGTCTGCTCATTTCTTTCATTGATTTTTGGTGGCTTCTATCTTGAATAGTTTGTGATGTAGCATTGTCAATGAGTCTGTTAATGGTTGATTTATCAGAATATCATCATAACTCTAGGAATTCTTTTGCATTTTTGGATTTGGCTTCCTTTAAGATGGCTACAGTTTTTCCCATCTGAAATTGTGACTGAATTCAGTGCTTTGTGATATTAGGGACTCTAAATTATCTCTTCTAACTACCCAATGAATACCCTTCAGTCCAGCTCAGTGTGCCTATAGGATCCTCTTTTTTAAACTGTATCTATAAAAATGACTACACATTTCATATTTCATTTGATCTATTCCAAATCAAATGTCTTGGGGGGGGGGAAGTTGAAGCTACATAAAGTATTGCTGCAATTCTGCAAAAATATATTGGCTAGGATATGAAGATGCTTTTAAAAAAGAGTTTTCAAGATTGGGGGGTTAGGGTTAAACTATTAAAATAAAACATTTTCATCTTTAGAATTTATCAACTGACTTTTTTTCTCCTTTTCCTTCATTGAGATGAGATCAGCAACGAATTTCTAGATACCAAATTAGGCTAGCCTTTCATCTGTTTACATTCCACTGGTGACATTTTCAAATGAATGCTCAGGAAGAGATAGAGTAAATGAATATACTGACAGGCTTTTGAAACTTCTACACTAGCTGCCAGCAATACCACATTTCTGCACTAAAATGTCAATGTTAGACATCAGATGTCATTTTCGATCACTCCTAAAAGTCTCAGCTATTCATACTAAACCAAATGCTAAATATCATGAAAGAACACTGAAGTTGTGCCTACGTGCATGCAAATACAAGATATGTTGGTGTGTGCCTTTATCATTGCAAGGATTTGACAACTGCTTGGAAAAAAGGAAGTATATTAGACAAAGAAAATTATAAGTGTGCTGGCAGAAAAATCCCCTTCTCTCAAAAGTCTAGAAAATGAACTGATAAAATGGATCAGACATTTTGAAAACTTGCTGCATCAAACTTGGAACATATGTTCAGCATTCAGACCAATTTTTAAAATACTTCATAGAAACACAATTATAGATTAGGATTCTATAATCCAAGTGATATTTGCTCTGGAAGCAAACTTGAGGAGACAGAAATACTTACAGCCTTGTTCTACCAAATCATTTACACCAGGGGCCCCCAGCTTGTGAGCCACAACCTATTTGCAACTAGGCCATGTGGGTGGCCAGCTGGTACATGCACACACAGCCCCACTTATGCAAGCCTCACAGGCGCTCTCGGCACTACTCGTGTGAACATTGCAGGAGCTCTTGGCCTCACTCATGCAAGCAACATGTTCACACGCACATGCGCGTGTATGCACCTGCTCCTCCCATAAAACCATCCCCTCTTTCCCCCCCTCTGCTCTAGGCTGCCAGCCCTGAAAGGATGGGGAACTCTGATTTACACTCATTATCTATTGGAAAGAAAAGAGAAGTGAGAGAAGACCATATATTTAGTCATAGCAGTTTTTCAGGGGCAACTCATATTTTATTTAAATATCATATTGCAAAATCTTTGAGGCAATGATGTGACATATGAGTTGACAAGCTGCAGAACCTGCCCTTTGGGTAATACCCAAGCACCCCTTAGCAGATTGTGAGTTTACCTGGATTATATACCAACACATCCAGTTGGCTTTAGAAAAGGCTGAAGAACACAGGACATTATTTCGAATGGATGCTAGATAATTGAGAAAGCCATAGAATTCTAAAAAGAAGTCAGTGTGTGCTTCATCAGTTATAGAAAAGTCTTCATTTTTGTCAATCATGTCAAGCTGTAGAAAGTGCTCAGGAAAAAATGGCAACCCTAGAACATCTCATGAAAAAGATAGATAGATAGATAGATAGATAGATAGATAGATAGATAGGTAGGTAGATGATAGATAGATAGATAGATAGATAGATAGATAGATAGATAGATGATATATAGATAGATATACAGATTATGATACAGATTATGATATATGATATAGATACAGTTACAGACGGTCACTCATGCCCTAGTCACTTCATATATATATATATCAAGAAAGTTGGTCTGGAAGAAGATGAGTTCTAAAATTATAGAAAAAACCTTCAGTAACCTGCACTATGCTGATGATACTATCTTTATAGTCGAATATGCAAAGGATCATCAAGCCCTAATATTAAAAGAGCCCAGTTCCAAAATGGAACTAAAATTAGAAATAAAGAAGACCAAACTTCTTTATTTCTAGAGCCTTGGTGGTGCAGGCTATTAAATGCCTAGCACTTAGTTCCAGCTGCCTGCAATTAGTGCAGGCTCCAATCCCACCAGGCTCAAGGTTGACTCAGCCTTCCATCCTCTTGGGGTAGGTAAACTGAGGACCCAAGATTGTTGGGGGCAATAAGCTGACTTTGTAAAAATGCCGCTTAGTAATAAGCAGGCATATACAATGGAATGAAGGCTATTGCTGAGCACATTGGGTTGCGCTCCAAACATTGTAAGATGCCCTGAGTCTCTGGAGAAGGGCGGCATATAAATATGAAAAACAAAAAAAACTAATGATGACAGTAGAACAGCCAGGCTTAGAATTGGCAATGAAGATTCAAAAGTGGTTAATAGCTTCTGCATTTTGGATCATGTTATGTTTCACACATTACTTCCTTAATGCCCCCAGCCCCCATAAGCCTATGCCCAAGGACATATTCATCCTTCATATATTAGATGAAATCCCAGATTTTTAAAATCTGTATCTTATCATATTAAATAACAAAAGGTAATGATGAATTCTAATTAAGCATCTCAGTCACTAGACATTGAACAAACTTTAAAACCTTTAAAAAGTACTTACATAAATTCTTTTGATACGTCTGTGCTGTCACGCTCACACACACATACATAACTTTGGTTTAGTGAGTTTATTAATATTCCCCCACCAAAAACTCCCTTCACCAAAAACCCAGAACTGTCCCAATGAAGTCCAGGCACAAGCAGACCAATGCTAGTCCTCAGAGCAATAGCCAATGAGTCCACAAGGCACTTGAAAGTTTCCCAATCAAAATAAACCCACCAGGCAAAATTAAATCCATAATACAAGAGGGTTTACAAGGCAAGAAAAGTCCAAGGTTCACAAGTCATGATCCAAGTCAAGGCTTTGTGTCAATCCAAAGCAAGGCAAGAATCACAACACAGCTAGGAAATAAATATGTTGTTCCCATCATTGTTTCCATCTGTCTGCTGTACTAAATAGCCCGCTTCCAGTGCATCCTATCCAGAAGGGCAAGGCTTTCTCCTCATGAGTAATCTGGCTGACCTTAGCTCCTGCCTTTTCTTTGCCCTACATGTTCTTGGATAAAGTGCAGAAGGCAGTTCCTCGTCACTGATTGGCTGCAGCTACCTGTTTTCTCTACCTGAAGCCTCAAGGCTGTCCTTCTGCAGCTGTGCTTGAGCCAAATCCATCTCAGACAGCTGCTTGGAGCCATTAACCAACTCCCCTCCAGACGTGCCTGGAACTGGCTCATTTTCCTCTGAGCTGACATCTGGAGAGAAACCTGGGGAAGCATCCAGGAGAATCATCACAGTGACCTTGCTAAGAATTATTAAATAAATATTATAAGCACATGATTTTTTTGTGACATATACAATGATTAAGAATAGAAACAGAGTATAGGGCAAAGTTCTAGAATTTTAGATTCTTACATCTTTAAATCAGAGAATTTATGGTATGCCACCAGCCTGCCTTTTTTCATTTCCTTCCCCTATGTTATCTAAAATTCCCCAAACACTCCAAACTTCCACAAACTTCTTTGTTGTAGAAAGACTAGTGACTGACTCCTCAGTCTGTCAATATTATTTTTGTTCCATTATGCAAAAACCAATGCTGACCAGCTTAAAAAAAACCACCAAAACAATCTCTGATGAGTTTATTCTCTTAGGAAGTTTGCATTTAAAAGAAGAAAAAGAAAAAGGGAGGAAATCTATTATACTTTTAAATCTTGCAATTGATCTTGTTTCTAACATTGTCATTTCTTTTTCTAACCCTGCTATACAGGCTGTCCATTCTACAAGGCTTTAAGAAGAAAAGCTAATGTGGAGGCTGTTAGGGGCTGGATGGAGAGCAACGGGTTGAAACTAAACCCTGCCAAGGCTGAGTGGCTCTGGGTTTGGGGTTATTTGGCCCAGGGAGAATTGCCACCTTTGGTCTTGGCACTACTCCAAACAGACCCTATCGTAATCTGGGGATTCTCTTGGACTCATGACTCCTGCTCAAAGAGCAGGTGGTGGCAGCTTTGAATGGCCTTTATACAACTGTGTATTGTGCACCAGTTATTTATTCCCTTTCCTAGATCAACAATAGCTACTCACGGTCACTCATGCCTAATATGGAGGCCCACATGGTTTGTGCAGACCTTGGTCTCAAACCTTCCCATTGGTTTGCAAATTTGCTTCCAGGTTCAATTCAAGGTGGTGGTTTGTCACCTTTAAAACCCTTCTTGTCTTGGGACCAAGTTATTTGGGACATCTCTTGCTGGTCACATCTACCCGATCCACCAGAGTGGTAGGCAAAGGAATATTCTTGGGTCCCATCTCCTAATGACTGGCTTAGATATATGAGGGAATAGAGAAAATTTACCAGATTTTCAGATGATACTAAGCTGGCAGGAATAGCTAACACCCAAGAGAAGAAGATAGGCTCAAGATCAGATGGATCTTGACAGACTAAGGCACTGGGCCATATCTAACAAAATGAAATTCAATGTGAAAAAGTAAAGTCTACACTTAGGCAAGAGAAAACCCAAAGTACATACAGACTGGGTGAACCCAGGCTCAATAGCAATAACTGTGAGGGGATCTTGAAGTCTTAGTGAACAACCAACTAAATATGAGCCAGCAGTGTGCACCAGCAGCCAAAAAAAAGCTAATGCAATCTAAATTGCATTAGCAGAGGACCACAATCAAGATCAAGTGAGGTATAATACCTGTAAAGCCTTAGTAAGACCACACCTAGAGTACTTGAGACTTTCAAGAAGAGATTGGACTGCCAGCTGTCAGAAATGGTGTAGGGTCTCCCACTTGAATTAGAGTTGGGGACTGAATGACCTACAAGGTACTTCCACTCTATAATCTGTTATAAGTTACCAGTTACTGCATCCAGTTTTGGTCACCACATTATAAAAAGATGTTGAGACTCTAGAAAAGTACAGAGAAGCAACCAGGATGATTAGGGGACTGGAGACTAAAACATATGAAGAATGGTTACAGGAACTGGGCATGGCTAGTCTAGTGAAGAAGGACCAGGGGAGACATGATAGCAGTCTTCCAATATTTGAGGGGCTGCCACAGAGAGGAAAGGGTCAAGCTATTTTCTAAAAGCACCTGTAGGCCAGACAAGGAATAATGGATGGAAACTGAACAAGGAGAGATTCAACCTGGAAATAAGGAGAAACTTTCCAGTGAGAACAATCAACCAATGGAACAGCTTGCCTTCGAGAAGTTGTGGGAGCGCCATCACTTGAGACTTTCAAGAAGAGATGGACTGCCATTTGTCAGAAATGGTGTAGGGTCTCCTGCTTGGGCAGGGGTTGGACTAGATGACCTACAAGGTCCCTTCCAACTCTGATTATCTGTTATCTGGGAGATACATCTGGTGGGATCCAGAAGAAAGGCCTTATCTGTGCTGGTTCCCTCTCTGGAACATCATTCCCCTCAGCAGTAAGTGGCTCCACTGTAAAACTCTTCCAGAAGGCGCTGAAGACCTGGTTCTGCCAGTGGGCCTGGGGAGCACAGAGCGGAATGGAGCCCATTAAATGGCTCGTGTGATGTGTTGTTGCCTAGGAGGCGGGTTATTTTATTATATTATTTTATTAATTTTTATATTATTCTCTCTTTTATTAGTTTTATTGCTTTTTATATGAAATCTTTTATATTCTTGTAAGCTGCCTTGAGTCGCCATGTGCAAGTAGGCAGCAATATAAATTTCCTAAAATAAAATAATGTGTAGGTTTAATGAAGCAAGAACATTGACCCTAAGACATATCTGCACAAGCCATCTTTCCCAGTCTTCCCTGGTTGTACTCAGCCTTCAAAATCCTTTGGGGAAACGTTCAAAGTCTCTGAAGAACTGCCACTGTAACATAATAGAGGGCAAATCTGTTAAATACATGCTCATGTTATTTAATTAACTTTGCATTTATAACATGGTCAGTGCTCATCTTTATATGGCAGACTATTTAGTGTTCGAGTCATTGTGCCGATATGGGTTTGGGTCTCTAGAAAGACTTACTTTTTAAGATCTTTTCATGGATATCCACAAAAGATTAGAAAGGGACAAAAGCAGCCATGAAATGACAATGCTGTCTTGCATTTGCATACCTGACAAGAGCTTGGATGTATTTTTAGCTAGAGTCAGCAGGATCTAATCGACTTCAGAGTAGACTTTGGCATTTCAATGCTGAACACTCAGCGTGTAGCCTTAGAAATATAATTGGTCTTTTTATATATATGTAAACCTGTTACATTTGGCCTAATGTTGAAGAAGGTATCTTCAAAAGCTGATGATTTCAATTTGTATGAACTCAATATCTAGTCCTGGATATATTATTATATATTTTAAATTAATTCAAATCTCCCTCCCTCCCATCCCTCTCTTTTTCTCTCCTCTTTTTCTCTCTCTCTCCCCGAGAACATGCTAGCTCATTTATGATTGGTATAATTGCAGGTAGATCAAAGCTAGGTAAGAGAGGCTTCAAACTCAGCCTCCAAAACGGGCTGTGGGGTCCATGGCAGCACCAACAAGGCTTCTCAGCAATCCATAAAAGGAGCTGCATCTTTGTTCATAATCCTGTGGCTGATGCCAGGAAAAGGTATGGCTACTTTAAAGCATTGCAGACAGGACTTATCACACAGGCAATCAGACGGAAGTGGGCAAATGATAATATTGCTGCTGTGATATTGCAATATACAAAGGTTATATGATGTACTGACAGTCTTCATTACTATCTTTAAGGAAGATCAAACTGCTGCATTAAGACTGAAAATGGCCATGCAAACTTCTTCAAAATGTCGAATACCGATACCAATTAGCCCTGTCTTGACTCATAGGCAGGACTCCTCGGGTCCGTCCCGTGAACCAATGCCGTCTGGCGGTTCCCGATGATGACCTTTTCTGTAATTGCCCCTGACCTTTGGAATCAACTGCCTTTGGAGCTCCGCCTGCCCCCTGACCTCCGCACCTTTCGCATACAGAGTTGAAGACCTGGTTATTTGACCAACCGGGCTGTGACCCTTTGGGAGAGTTTGCTTTTTAATTATTTTATAAATGTTTGAACTTATAATTTAATCTAATTGTTTTTTAATGTATTTATTGTCTCTTGTTTTTAGTTGTAAGCCGCCCCAAGTCTTCGGAGATGGGGCGGCATATAAGTTCAAATAATAAATAATAATAAATAAATAAAAATGGCTTAGAAAAGGCTATATTCTGTCATTGCTCCTCTTCCTCGTGGCCCTCAAGTATGTTATGTGACAACATCATGCATTGAGAAAAGCATTCATTATTCTGACCATCACTGTCCTAGAGACACTGGATTTTGCAGATGATATTGCCCTACTTGAGAAAGACAAGATGAAACTACAACAAGTGACAACTGCATTAAATGAAGAAGCAACTAAAATTGGCCTCAGGATAAATGCTGAGAAATTGAAGTTCGTGCATGCGAGTTCCATTGCAGAGATATGGGGGAATCACACTCAGATCGTAGAGTCTTGAGGAAGTAGAAAGGTTTACCTATTTGGGTAGCATAATTATCCAAAATGGAGATGCAGAGACAGATGTCAAGAGTTGTATTGGAAATACGACAGCTGTTTTCCAGAAGATGATTAAAATTTGGTCCTTGTTGTCTATATCAATTAAATATTGGGCCTTGGTGGCTCAGGCTGTTAATTGCCTGCACTTAAGTTCCAGCTGCCTACAACTGCTGTAGGCTCGAATCCCACCAGGCTCAAGGTTGACTCAGCCTTCCATCCTCGGGTAGGTAAATTGAGGACCGATTGTTGGGGGCAATTAGCTGACCTTGTAAAAATGCCACTTAGTAATAAGCAGGCATATACAATGGAATGAAGGCTATTGCTGAGCACACTGGGTTGTATCCCAAAATTGTAAGCGCCCTGAGTCTTCGGAGAAGGGCGGCATATAAATGTAATATATATATATATATATATATATATATATATATATATATATATATATATATGTGGTGTTGTGTATTCGGTCTTGTCCGTGTAAGATTGAGAATACCTTGCAACGTTTGGAAATCTCATCCATCTTCAGGCTGGTGTCTTCAGCTCGCTTCTCCTGGGAAGTGTGTGATCATGGCTGTTTTCCCTTTTAAACTCTAGAGTTGGCTGTGTTGTTACTTCTTGATTGGTTTGTGGAGTTGATGTATGCAGATTGGATGGCTTTTTCCTGAGACCTGTGTGGCTGAGAGTGCTGCTGGAGTGTCTCTTCAGCCTGTGCTTATGTACGACCTGGGTAATGGGCTGTGTGATGACCTTCTGAGTTCTATTGTTGTGATGTCCTGGGTGTGGTGCTGTAATCTCCTGGGTCGTTGTCTGTGTTGCAACCTCCTGATGTTTTGTGTTGTGATCTCCTGAGTTCTGTGATGTAGTATCCTGGGTGGAAGGCTGTGATGTGACATTCTGGGCCTTGGTTTGGCTCGAGTTTGAGGTCTGGCTATGTGTTTATAGCGTGTGTCAGATTTGCTTAGTTTGGGGGTTGGAGGGGGTGTAGCAGCTGGTGTTGCAGCCATGGTCTGTTTCTGGATGGTGGGTGCCTTTCATCTGTAGGCGTGGGCTGGTTTGAGTCTGGTGAAGGAGATTGGTGGTGGCATCATGTGTTATTTTGGGTCCGGTGTTGGTTTTTATTGGCTGGGACTCGTTTGTTGATTAGGGCTAGTTTCCAGATGTCTGGTAGGTGGGAAGTATCATCCCGTTTATTCATGTTATGGGGTGTTTCTCTATTTTAGATGGCTTCCCTAATTATTCTCTTGTTGAAGTGTTCAGTATTGGAGATAAGTTTGGATATATATGTTTTCGTAGATTTTCATGGGTAAAGGTATGTAGGACTTGGTGTATTCGGGTCTTGTCCCGTGTATCTTACACCAAGACCTACACACACTCATATATACATACATATATATATATATATATATATATATATATATATATATTCTGATCACCTCTATAGTGATTCTGATAGCCATTTGTGCCAGCAAGATTGGGAAGGCATCACCAACCAGAGAGGTGAAGGTTCCTTCTCTGAGTTTGTGGGTTGGTTTGTGGTTATCAGGCTAGGTGTCACCTTCAGGACTTATAAGGGCTTCAGGGCAGTGGGTTTAGGGGATGTCAGTGTACTTCTGTTTATAAGGGCTTCAGGGCAGTGGTGCAATTCAATTTTTTTTTTTACTATCGGTTCTTGGATTGGTGGGCGTGGCTTAGTGGGCATAGCATGGGAAGGATATTGTAGAATCCCCACTCCTGGGGGAAGGTTAGTGCAAAATCCCCATTCCCTCCCACCACCCTACTAACCTGCTTTCCAGCTCTGTTCTCCTGTGCAGGGCAACAAAAGAAGACCCAGCTGATCAGCTTGGACTAGTGAGGCAGAGAATAGATGGGGGCAGGGCCAGTCAGAAGTGGTATTTGCCGGTTCTCTGAACTACTCAAAATTTCTGCGCTACCGGTTCTCCAGAACTGGTCAGAACCTGCTGAATACCACCTCTGCTTCAGGGGTGTGTCAAGTGAGGGCCTTGTGATGGATCAGCTGTGAGTCATCAGTGAGTCTTGTGATAAGGAGATTACATCAGGTCAGAGTCATTGGGAGGTGAACTGGTGGAGGGGTTATGTGGGTTGGTTGAGTGTCAGTGCTGTCTCTAGTTGGCTGTGCAGTTGCTTTGGATTCTGAGGGGTTCATAGGCTGGTTTTAGGGTTAGGGTTAGGGTTAACTCTAGTAGATGAAGTAGTAGTTAGCTGGACCTTCTTTTCTGGAAGAATTCTGTCTGTTTTCAAACATGTTAGAAAATACTGATAGACGGATCTTTGCTCTTTTGTGTGGCAGAAGTAGGGCCTTACTTAACATATGATCTCTCTGTGACAAGAAAACTAATCAGAAGAAAGAGAATTAAACTGATTTCTGGGATTAAAAAAAATATTCCACCCAAGCTCAGTTGCGCGGCATCAGCAAGTTACTAACTTTTCAGCAAATTTACCAAACGTGTCAGTGAAAAGGAGTCAAGATATACATTAATTCACCATCAGCTCCTGAATTAGAGGAGCCAAATGCATATAAAATTGTAGAAGCTGCAGGAAAAAGTCCAGTGTATGCAAGAAATTTATTCTGCTCTAGCATTTTAATTTAGCCTTATTTATGTAAAGGATCTCTGTTCAGGTAATTGCCATTTTTAACAAATTTTAAGGTAGTTTCCCCTAATGAAATGAGACTATAAAAATAAAAAGCAACAAGAGTGAATCAACAAAAATTTGCAACATTGAACAAATAAAACAAATAGTGACCCAATGAATAATCACAATATGGCTTATCCAAATAATCTGTTCTGACCAAGGCTTCCCGAGACTGTAATTAAGCACATGCTTAGTTAAAACAACTCTTGTTTTATTGCAATGCTGGGAATTATTTTCATTCCCAGCTGGTAATGAGTCCCAAATAGTCCTTTCGGAATAAGCACCCACCTTTCCTTCCTTTGAATTGCTGCCAACAACTAGAGTGCCAAATGAATTATAAAAAACAACCAAAGTCACCAGAGCTTCAAGGATTAATCCAAACAGAACGACTTTGCTTCCTGCAAAGGTTTCATCACCTTTGCCTGTCCTTTATGCCTTATGGGAGGGGCTATCACCTCCAAGCCTTATTCCCAAGTTGACCCTTTTGTCTCAGCTGCTCTTGCCTTCTAGCAGATCTGCGTACACATGCACTGGGAACAGGCTCCCCTTGCTCCTCACTGCTGCCAGACTCCGGAGGCTCCAGAGTTAGCACACCACTCCCAGATGGTCCTGGCCCCATCTCTGTATCAGACGCAGGACCCTCATCCGAGTCCTCTCCAGACTCCCTGACTGGTCCCTGTTCTTCCCCACTGTCTGATTCTGCTACCATCTGCACAGGCTGCTGGCAAACCACAACATAATCAGGATAAATTTATAGTCTGTCACTTCTTTTCTATACATTTTTTTAAAATGCTGTAGTCCCAGAAATATTCCACAGGGAGAATTCTTTTAATCTTTTCAAAAGATTTCAAAAGCTTTGGTGGCTCAGGCTGTTAAATGCCTGCTCTTAAGATCCAGCTGTCTACAATTACTGTAGGCTCGAATCCCACCAGGCTCAAGGTTGACTCAGCCTTCCATCCTCTCGGGGTAGGTAAATTGAGGACCCAAGATTGTTGGGGGCAATTAGCTGACCTTGTAAAAAAATGCTTAGTAATAAGCAGGCATATACAATGGAATGAAGGCTATTGCTGAGCGCATTGGGTTGTGCTCCAAAATTGTAAGCCGCCCTGAGTCTTCGGAGAAGGGCGGCATATAAATGTAATTAAAAAAAAAAAAACCCCAAACCTTCATCTAGAGCAACCTCAGGCTAAACACTAGATTACTGAGATAATTTTTGCTGAATTTGAAGGAATTACATACAGTAACAGAATATTTATGGGGCAACAGCATAATAAATTGCAGTGAACAATATTTATGAGCTAGGAAGCTTCTGCTTTCATAAGCTAGTTTAGAAACACTTTTAATCATTACTGTCACTTTGTTCCTCCAAACATTTCTTGTGGATCAATCCAGTGATGGCATTCTAATTTTTTTTACTGCCAGTTCTGTGGGCATGGCTTGGTGGGTGTGGCAGGGAAAGGATACTGTAAAATCTCCAGTCAGAGGTGGTATTTGCGGTTGTTCGAACTACTCAAAATTTTCACTACCGGTTCTTCCAGAACTGGTCAGAACCTGCTGAATACCACCTCTGGATCAATCCCATTGTCGGTAGAGGTTTTTTTTTTTTCTATTGAGTGGGTTACAAAATTTAGAAAAACCCTTCCCATTTCCATTTGAAAGCAAAAGCAGAACCTTTAAATGCAATACATATATTAAGTTTTAGGATGTGCCATCTTTGGATTTTAAGATGCTTACAAGTACTTTGGAACAGTGGTGGGCTGCAGTCAATTTAACAACTGGTTCTGTGAGTGCACTTTTTTTTTCAAAAGAAAGAGCATGCAGGGTTCAAAATAGAGCAATTTGAAGCTCAACTGCTTACTTTCTAGAGCAGCCCCGGTAAATAGAACAGCTGAGGCACAGAAATCAGCTGTGCCGCGTGAATCAGCTGAGCCAGAAAGATAAATATAGAATAGGATAGGGCAGTAGTGGATGGCGGGGCCAACTGATGATCAGAAATACCGGTTCACTAGAACTGGTCCGAACTGGCATCAGTCCACCACCACTTTGGTAATATACTTTAGAGGATACGGTGACACTCAGATATCTTCCGTCAACCACTTCTTAAAGCAGCTGCATCTTTTTCATATTTTCCATAGATGCAGCATAATCCCAGGAAAAGATACATTTCACTGAAGGTGTGGCCAGAAAAAAGTTGTGCAAAGCATTCTTTTCCCTACAGATTGGAAAGGTTACATGGCCTTATCAGCTTCAAGGCTGTGTATCCATCTAGAATTGAAGGACAAACTATTATCTGGTATGCACATAGGTGTGCTCATAGCATCTGACTCCCCAAACCAAACTTACATTTTCCTGGGATTATGCAATAGTTGCAGAAGACAGCCATATAAATCCATGAAAAGATACTATTGCATTAAAATGTCATCAGCTGTGGTATGCACCAATGTATATATTTTCCTTTAAATTGGGATCTCTACATAAATAAGGACAGACTGTGCTGTAATAATGATCACTTAAAGTTTCCTTTCCTCTGTAGAATTCACCACAAGATTTAGAGAAGTATTTAGATGTTGAGACTCTAGAAAGAGTACAGAGAAGAGCAACCAAGTGTCAGCTTTGAAATTCACTGCCAACATAATGGAAAGGGGGTGGAGGAGTTGACAAGTTCAAGGTTATTCTGTATGTCGTACTACAAATTCCAGTTGCAGTTAATTGGTTCTCGTGATTTATGAAGTGTAGAAGTGGGAAGAGAAAAAGATGGATTCTGTGTAGTGCGTGCGAAAATTCTCTCACTTTGGGAAATGCCTTGAGCATGCCAGATCTGTTCCTAATAAATCAATTGGAGAGAATATGTCTCAGAGTGATTGATATCATGGATACTTTCTGGATGCCTTACACCAAGATGATTAGGAGACTGGAAGCTAAAACATATGAAGAACAGTTACAGGAACTGGGCATGGCTAGTCTAGAAAGGACCAGGAGAGACATGATAGCAGTGTTCCAATATTTGAGGGGCTGCCACAGAGAGCGGAGTCAAGCTATTTTCCAAAGCACCTGAAGGCCAAACAAGGAATAATGGATGGAAACTGATCAAGGAGAATTTCAGCCTGAAAATAAGGATAATTTTTCTGACAGTGAGAACAATCAACCAATGGAACAGCTTGCCTTCAGATGTTGTGGGAATTTCGTCACTGGAAGCTTCCAAGAAGAGACTGGACTGCCATCTGTCAAAAATGGTGTAGGGTCTGCTTGGGTGGGGGGTTGGACTAGATGACCTACAAGGTCCCTTCCAACTCTGTTAATCTGTATCTGTATTAGAAACAATGGAAGACTGGAAATGATGCAGCTAGATAATATTGTACCATAATTATTTTATGATCATCCCTCCTTTAGCCATGTAATAGGTTCCATTCTGTTTTGGGGAAAAAATATTGGGGAAAAATCCCAGTAAGGTAATTTCTATAACTGCTCTTTCTATTTTTCCACTCTTATTGTAAGATGCCACTCCATATAATCAATCTGTTTTCTTCTTCATCAAAGTCATAAAATCCTTTTTCCCGTCTTCATTTGAATAAAAATGTAGTGTTGAAACTTTCCCACTATTTCTTTTCTCATTATAGTCAAAATGCTTGAGACTATACA
The DNA here is from genome assembly GCA_009733165.1 of Naja naja. Classification (NCBI taxonomy): domain Eukaryota; kingdom Metazoa; phylum Chordata; class Lepidosauria; order Squamata; family Elapidae; genus Naja; species Naja naja. Next base: position 198,046,297 of record CM019150.1, on the reverse strand, counting down.
GGGGTGGGATGCTGGGGCTTCTCAGGGGTTTGGGAGAGCCCCTAGCTAAGATTCTGCACAGTTCGGAGAACCCCAAATCCCACTCCTGGCTGGCTTTGCCTACCCCACCCGCCCTCCCAGGAGTCCCCATGCGGTCCATTTTGGATGCTGGTAAGTGCAGAGCATACGGAGGTTTGTGGAGGGCAAAAGGCATCTGGAAGTTCAGGAAGCCCAAAAACAGGCCTGTTTCCAGATTCTAGAGAGGCTCTGGTGTCTGGGGTGGACATTTTTGCTCTCCTGGAGGCTCAAGGAAAGCCTCCAGAGCCTGGGAGAGCAAAAAATGTCCCCACTGTGGTGCAGGAGGCCAACTAAGCCATGCCCACCACTACCCAGCAACTGGGCAGAGAACCCGTTGCTAAAATTTTTGAAGCTCACCCCTGAGACTATGTCAAATTTCTCTTGGTCATCTATTAAGTTTCCTTCTTGTTGTAAAAGCTGGAAGAGCTGTGACTGTTGTTCTCCGTTGCATATCCTTCCATTCCTCCATCCCAGACTCTTCCCATTCTGAAAACTTCAGTAGAAGATGTCTCCTAAATATCTTTCCTTAGGATAGATTGGGACTCAGAAAAAGAGACACCTCCCACCACACACAAAAGCCATTAATAATTGTCAGTGGAGAATTAGCAAAACAAGTCAGATGTGTTAATGTGAGATACAACAAGGGACAAGACAAGGATGACCTTTATCTCCACTTCTATTCATTCTCACTGTCAAAGTATTGAATAGCAACATAAGACAGAATGTGAATAATTCTGAAGTGAAGATTAAATGAGAAATATATAAACTAAGGGTATTTGCTGAAGATTAGATGGTAATTTTGGAAGAATTTGAAGAAATAGAATGGAAAATGGAATAGAAAAAAATTAAAGGATTATGGTACATTAAAAAATTTTGGTTTTAAAATTAATAGTAAAAAGATGAAGATGTTAGTAAAAAACATGAAAATGTAAGACCAAATAGAACTGATAGGAAAATACTGGTTTTAAGGTTGAAATTTATGGTGGGAATATGGAAAGCATGACGGACCATTTTATCTTGCTTGGTGAGCTGTTAAAAAGTTAGAAGATTTTGGGTTCAAATATATATATAATTATTCAAATAATTTTAAACATTAATATTTAGTTGAAACCAGATTTATTTTTCATGGAACTAATGGACAAACAACCAGAAAGGAGTTATATAAGATTGTTTTTGTGCATGGTTACTCCTGCTAGATTATTATGAAAAGACTCTAAAATACCCAGAATTGTACAATGACTGGTAAGTTGACAGAATTTATAGAGATGGAAAAATTGATTTGTCTAATTAGGGAAAAGACAATAAATATATTTGCTAATGACAAGAAAACCTTTATGGACTTTTTCCTGAAAATGAAAAAAAAATTAATTTGCGGTTATGGATTTTATTATTAAAAAAGATAGAATATGGGAAGACCAACAATGCAACCTTAGAGAAGAATGATGTATTTATAACTGTTGTAAAGAAGATTGGAAGATACTCCTTTATATCTGTTTTTCTTTTCTTTTTTCTTTTCTCTTCTTTTCTATCCCTTTTCTTTTATTTCTTGTTTATAATTACTTCTTCCTTTTCTTTATATCTGTATTGTTTTTATTCTGTAAAAAATCTTCAATTAAAATTAATTTAAAAAGAAGAGGTCGTTGTTCAGATATTAACATATATCATTAGCTGCATTGTAACTAAATTACAAACTAAGTTACAATGTGCAAACTCCACTTTCCAACCGTGTGAAATTTACTTAAATTATCTTCTGCTTTGGAAGCCATTTGGAGGAAAAAATTCTCTTTCATTAACTTGAATGAGAAATAATTGGAAAAAATACATGAGCACTAATTATAAGAAAAAAAACTTGACAGTAATCCTTTAAGATTTGACTGAAAGATTTGATTTATTTGACATGGCAGATGATGTTATAAACATACAGTGCTTCCATGCATTATGGCTTTTTGCCCTGCTCTAATATATATATATTATTTTAAGGTGTTTATAGCCCACTTGTTAATAAAATGGTCTGGGATTTTGGATCACGACACCAGCAATCTTTAATTATTCACAAGGCTGGACAGAATTCCCTGCACTGATCAGGATGGTAATCTCAGCTTTCCAATTCAAGGATTGGAAGTATGGGAGTAGCAGACCATCGTAACAGTCAGGTATTTTGTACTGTATTAAATTCATAAAAAAACTTGGTCTAAAAAAGAAATAGTTTCGTCCATGCCAAGAGGATCAACAAATATTGAACAATGTATTTGTGTTTCTCCAGTATTTCCACCCTGTTTTCCTCAGAGATCTCTTGCAATTAGCAAAGTTTCCTTACAAAGAACAGATCATCTGGCTAGATGATTAATGTTTCTCAATTTGCAAGAACACTGAGAATGCTAAAACATCTCAGACTAATTAAAAGAGCCAGCCACCAAATTCATGAACTCATCCAAT
>CM019150.1:197875130-198042804 GCA_009733165.1 Naja naja | reverse complement strand
AAAAACCACCAAAACAATCTCTGATGAGTTTATTCTCTTAGGAAGTTTGCATTTAAAAGAAGAAAAGAAAAGGGAGGAAATCTATTATACTTTTAAATCTTGCAATTGATCTTGTTTCTAACATTGTCATTTCTTTTTCTAACCCTGCTATACAGGCTGTCCATTCTACAAGGCTTTAAGAAGAAAAGCTAATGTGGAGGCTGTTAGGGGCTGGATGGAGAGCAACGGGTTGAAACTAAACCCTGCCAAGGCTGAGTGGCTCTGGGTTTGGGGATGGCCCAGGGAGAATTGCCACCTTTGGTCTTGGCACTACTCCAAACAGACCCTATGCGTAATCTGGGGATTCTCTTGGACTCATGACTCCTGCTCAAAGAGCAGGTGGTGGCGGCGGCCAGAATGGCCTTTGTACAACTGTGTATTGTGCACCAGTTATTCCCTTTCCTAGATCAACAATAGCTACTCACGGTCACTCATGCCCTAATATGGAGGCCCACATGGTTTTGTGCAGACCTTGGTCTGCGGCAGCTACATTGGTTGCAAATTTGCTTCCAGGTTCAATTCAAGGTGGTGGTTGTCACCTTTAAAACCCTTCTTGTCTTGGGACCAAGTTATTTGAGGAACCATCTCTTGCTGGTCACATCTACCCGATCCACCAGAGTGGGTAGGCAAGGAATATTGCGGGTCCCATCTCCTAATGACTTAGATGAGGGAATAGAAGGGGAATTTACCAGATTTTCAGATGATACTAAGCTGGCAGGAATAGCTAACACCCAAGAAGATAGGCTCAAGATCCAGATGGATCTTGACAGACTAGAACACTGGGCCATATCTAACAAAATGAAATTCAATGTAGAGAAAAGTAAAGTCCTACACTTAGGCAAGAGAAACCAAAAGTACACATACAGACTGGGTGAACCCAGGCTCAATAGCAGTAACTGTGAGAGGGATCTTGAAGTCTTAGTGAACAACCAGCTAAATATGAGCCAGCAGTGTGCACCAGCAGCCAAAAAAGCTAATGCAATCCTAAATTGCATTAACAGAGGGATACAATCAAGATCAAGTGAGGTACTAATACCACTCTATAAAGCCTTAGTAAGACCACACCTAGAGTACTTGAGACTTTCAAGAAGAGATTGGACTGCCAGCTGTCAGAAATGGTGTAGGGTCTCCCACTTGGGCAGGGGTTGGACTAGATGACCTACAAGGTCCTTCCAACTCTGATTATCTGTTATCTGTTATCAGTTACTGCATCCAGTTTTGGTCACCACATTATAAAAAAGATGTTGAGACTCTAGAAAAAGTACAGAGAAGAGCAACCAGGATGATTAGGGGACTGGAGACTAAAACATATGAAGAATGGTTACAGGAACTGGGCTTGGCTAGTCTAGTGAAGAGAAGGACCAGGGGAGATATGATAGCAGTCTTCCAATATTTGAGGGGCTGCCACAGAGAGGAAGGGGTCAAGCTATTTTCGAAAGCACTTGTAGGCCAGACAAGGAATAATGGATGGAAACTGAACAAGGAAAGATTCAACCTGGAAATAAGAAGAAACTTTCTAACAGTGAGAACAATCAACCAATGGAACAGCTTGCCCTCGGAAGTTGTGGGAGTGCCATCACTTGAGACCTTCAAGAAGACATTGGACTGCCATTTGTCAGAAATGGTGTTGGGTCTCCTGCTTGGGCAGGAGATTGGACTAGATGGCCTACAAGGTCCCTTCCAACTCTGATTATCTGTTAATCTAGGGAGATACATCTGGTGGGATCCAGAAGAAAGGCCTTATCTGTGCTGGTTCCCTCTCTGGAACATCATTCCCTCAGCAATTAGAGTGGCTCCCACTGTAACACTCTTCCAGAAGGCGCTGAAGACCTGGTTCTGCCAGTGGGCCTGGGGAGCACAGAGCGGAATGGAGCCCATTAAATGGCTCGTGTGATGTGTTGTTGCCTAGGAGGCGGGTTATTTTATTATATTATTTTATTAATTTTTATATTATTCTCTCTTTTATTAGTTTTATTGCTTTTTATATGAGGCTCTTTATATTCTTGTAAGCTGCCTTGAGTCGCCATGTGCAAGTAGGCAGCAATATAAATTTCCTAAAATAAAATAATGTGTAGGTTTAATGAAGCAAGAACATTGACCCTAAGACATATCTGCACAAGCCATCTTTCCCAGTCTTCCCTGGTTGTACTCAGCCTTCAAAATCCTTTGGGGAAACGTTCAAAGTCTCTGAAGAACTGCCACTGTAACATAATAGAGGGCAAATTTGTTAAATACATGCTCATGTTATTTAATTAACTTTGCATTTATAACATGGTCAGTGCTCATCTTTATATGGCAGACTATTTAGTGTTCGAGTCATTGTGCCGATATGGCTTTGGGTCTCTAGAAAGACTTACTTTTTAAGATCTTTTCATGGATATCCACAAAAAGATTAGAAAGGGACAAGAAGCAGCCATGAAATGACAATGCTGTCTTGCATTTGCATACCTGACAAGAGCTTGGATGTATTTTTAGCTAGAGTCAGCAGGATCTAATCGACTTCAGAGAGTAGACTTTGGCATTTCAATGCTGAACACTCAACGTGTAGCCTTAAGGAAATATAATTGGTCTTTTTATATGTAAACCTGTTACATTTGGCCCTAATGTTGAAGAAGGTATCTTCCAAAAGCTGATGATTTCAATTTGTATGAACTCCAATATCTAGTCCTGGATATATTATTATATATTTTAAATTAATTCAAATCTCCCTCCCTCCCATCCCTCTCTTTTTCTCTCCTCTTTTTCTCTCTCTCTCCCCGAGAACATGCTAGCTCATTTATGATTGGTATAATTGCAGGTAGATCAAAGCTAGGTAAGAGAGGCTTCAAACTCAGCCTCCAAAACGGGCTGGGGTCCATGGCAGCACCAACAAGGCTTCTCAGCAATCCATAAAGGAGCTGCATCTTTGTTCATAATCTGTGGCTGATGCCAGGAAAAGGTATGGCTACTTTAAAGCATTGCAGACAGGACTTATCACACAGGCAAGCAGACGGAAGTGGGCAAATGATAATATTGTTGCTGTGATATTGCAATATACAAAGGTTATATGATGTACTGACAGTCTTCATTACTATCTTTAAGGAAGATCAAACTGCTTATTAAGACTGAAAATGGCCATGCAAACTTCTTCAAAATGGCTTAGAAAAGGCTATATTCTGTCATTGCTCCTCTTCCTCGTGGCCCCAAGTATGTTATGTGACAACATCATGCATTGAGAAAGCATTCATTATTCTGACCATCACTGTCCTAGACACTGGATTTTGCAGATGATATTGCCCTTTGAGAAAGACAAGATGAAACTTACAACAAGATTCAAGTTTAACCTTTAACATAAAAGTCCTCTATGACATGAGTCCTTATTATTTAAGGAGCATTGCTGCCGACATCGAACATTAACGCCTCAGGCGAACTCGATAGATTGTATTCTTTAACCTGGCCAGTCAGTGCCGGCTTATGTCCCTCCATCTATCTAGCCTATTCTGACAACTAAGTGACATGAAAATGAACAAGCAACTAAAATTGGCCTCAGGATAAATTGAAGTTCGTGTATGCAAGTTTGTTGCAGAGATATTGGGGATATGCCATGCAAGAGCATATGGGAATCACACTCAGATAGAGTCTTGAGGAAGTAGAAAGGTTTACCTATTTGGGTAGCATAATTATCCAAAATGGAGATGCAGAGACAGATGTCAAGAGTTGTATTGGAAATACGACAGCTGTTTTCCAGAAGATGATTAAAATTTGGTCCTTGTTGTCTATATCAATTAAATATAAATTCTGATCACCTCTATAGTGATTCTGATAGCCATTTGTGCCAGCAAGATTGGGAAGCATCAGCAACCAGAGAGGTGAAGGTTCCTTCTCTGAGTTTGTGGGTTGGTTTGTGGTTATCAGGCTAGGTGTCATCTTCAGGACTTATAAGGACTTCAGGGCAGTGGGTTTAGGAGATGTCAGTGTACTTCTGTTTATAAGGGCTTCAGGGCAGTGGTGCGATTTAATTTTTTTTTACTATCGGTTCTTGGATTGGTGGGCGTGGCTTAGTGGGCATAGCACGGGAAGGATATTGTAGAATCCCCACTCCTGGGGGAAGGTTAGTGCAAAATCCCCATTCCCTCCCCACCCTACTAACCTGCTTTCCAGCTCTGTTCTCCTGTGCAGGGCAACAGAAGAAGACCCAGCTTGGACTAGTGAGGCAGAGAATAGATGGGGGCGGGGCCAGTCAGAAGTGGTATTTGCCGGTTCTCTGAACTACTCAAAATTTGCACTACCAGTTCTCCAGAACTGGTCAGAACCTGCTGAATACCACCTCTGCTTCAGGGGTGTGTCAAGTGAGGGCCTTGTGATGGATCAGCTGTGAGTCATCAGTGAGTCTTGTGATAAAGAGATTACATCAGGTCAGGGTCACTGGGAGGTGAACTGGTGGAGGGGTTATGTGGGTTGGTTGAGTGTCAGTGCTGTCTCTAGTTGGCTGTGCAGTTGCTTTGGATTCTGAGGGGTTCATAGGCTGGTTTTAGGGTTAGGGTTAACTCTAGTAGATGAAGTAGTAGTTAGCTGGACCTTCTTTTCTGGAAGAATTCTGTCTGTTTTCAAACATGTTAGAAAATACTGATAGACAGATCTTTGCTCTTTTGTGTAGCAGAAGTAGGGCCTTACTTAACATATGATCTCTCTGTGACAACAAAACTAATCAGAAGAAAGAGAATTAAACTGATTTCTGGGATTAAAAAAATATTCACCCAAGCTCAGTTAGCATCAGCAAGTTACTAACTTTTCAGCAAATTTACCAAACGTGTCAGTGAAAAGGAGTCAAGATATACATTAATTCACCATCAGCTCCTGAATTAGAGGAGACAAATGCATATAAAATTGTAGAAGCTGCAGGAAAAAGTCCAGTGTATGCAAGAAATTTATTCTGCTCTAGCATTTTAATTTAGCCTTATTTATGTAAAGGATCTCTGTTCAGGTAATTGCCATTTTTAACAAATTTTAAGGTAGTTTCCCTAATGAAATGAGACTATAAAAATAAAAGCAACAAGAGTGAATCAACAAAAATTTGCAACATTGAACAAATAAAACAAATAGTGACCCAATGAATAATCACAATATGGCTTATCCAAATAATCTGTTCTGACCAAGGCTTCCCGAGACTGTAATTAAGCACATGCTTAGTTAAAACAACTCTTGTTTTATTGCAATGCTGGGAATTATTTTCATTCCCAGCCGGTAATGAGTCCCAAATAGTCCTTTCGGGATAAGCACCCACCTTTCCTTCCTTTGAATTGCTGCCAACAACTAGAGTGCCAAATGAATTATAAAAAAAACAACCAAAGTACAAAGTCCACTCAGAGCTTCAAGGATTAATCCAAACAGAACGACTTTGCTTCCTGCAAAGGTTTCATCACCTTTGCCTGTCCTTTATGCCTTATGGGAGGGGCAATCACCTCCAAGCCTTATTCCCAAGTTGACCCTTTTGTCTCAGCTGCTCTTGCCTTCTAGCAGATCTGCGTACACATGCACTGGGAACAGGCTCCCCTTGCTCCTCACTGCTGCCAGACTCCGGAGGCTCCAGAGTTAGCACACCACTCCCAGATGGTCCTGGCCCCATCTCTGCATCAGACGCAGGACCCTCATCCGAGTCCTCTCCAGACTCCCTGACTGGTCCCTGTTCTTCCCCACTGTCTGATTCTGCTACCATCTGCACAGGCTGCTGGCAAACCACAACATAATCAGGATAAATTTATAGTCTGTCACTTCTTTTCTATACATTTTTTAAAATGCTGTAGTCCCAGAAATATTCCACAGGGAGAATTCTTTTAATCTTTTCAAAAGATTTCAAAAGCTTTGGTGGCTCAGGCTGTTAAATGCCTGCTCTTAAGATCCAGCTGTCTACAATTACTGTAGGCTCGAATCCCACCAGGCTCAAGGTTGACTCAGCCTTCCATCCTCTCGGGTAAGTAAATTGAGGACCCAAGATTGTTGGGGGCAATTAGCTGACCTTGTAAAAAAATGCCGCTTAGTAATAAGCAGGCATATACAATGGAATGAAGGCTATTGCTGAGCGCATTGGGTTGTGCTCCAAAATTGTAAGCCCCTGAGTCTTCGGAGAAGGGCGCATATAAATGTAATTAAAAAAAAAAAAAAACCAAACCTTCATCTAGAGCAACCTCAGGCTAAACACTAGATTACTGAGATAATTTTTGCTGAATTTGAAGGAATTACATACAGTAACAGAATATTTATGGGGCAACAGCATAATAAATTGCAGTGAACAATATTTATGAGCTAGGAAGCTTCTGCTTTCATAAGCTAGTTTAGAAACACTTTTAATCATTACTGTCACTTTGTTCCTCCAAACATTTCTTGTGGATCAATCCAGTGATGGCATTCTAATTTTTTTTACTACCAGTTCTGTGGGCATGGCTTGGTGGGTGTGGCAGGGAAAGGATACTGTAAAATCTCCAGTCAGAGGTGGTATTTGCCGGTTGTTCGAACTACTCAAAATTTTCACTACCGGTTCTTCCAGAACTGGTCAGAACCTGCTAAATACCACCTCTGGATCAATCCCATTGTCGGTAGATGTTTTTTTTTCTATTGAGTGGGTTACAAAATTTAGAGAAAACCCTTCCCATTTCCCATTTGAAAGCAAAAGCAGAACCTTTAAATGCAATACATATATTAAGTTTTAGGATGTGCCATCTTTGGATTTTAAGATGCTTACAAGTACTTTGGAACAGTGGTGGGCTGCAGTCAATTTAACAACTGGTTCTGTGAGTGCACACTTTTTTTTTCAAAAGAAAGAGCATGCACAGGGTTCAAAATAGAGCAATTTGAAGCTCAACTGCTTACTTTCTAGGGCAGCCCCGGTAAATAGAACAGCTGAGGCACAGAAATCAGCTGTGCCGCGTGAATCAACTGAGCCAGAAAGACGTAAATATAGAACAGGATAGGGCAGTAGTGGATGGGCGGGGCCAACTGATGGTCAGAAATACCGGTTCACTAGAACTGGTCCGAACTGGCATCAGTCCACCACCACTTTGGAAATATACTTTAGAGGATACGGTGACACTCAGATATCTTCCGTCAACCACTTCTTAAAGCAGCTGCATCTTTTTCATATTTTCCATAGATGCAGCATAATCCCAGGAAAAGATACATTTCACTGAAGGTGTGGCCAGAAAAAAGTTGTGCATTCCTGCATACTGCAAAGCATTCTTTTCCCTACAGATTGGAAAGGTTACATGGCCTTATCAGCTTCAAGGCTGTGTATCCATCTAGAATTGAAGGACAAACTATTATCTGGTATGCACATAGATGTGCTCATATCATCTGACTCCCCAAACCAAACTTACATTTTCCTGGGATTATGCAATAGTTGCAGAAGACAGCCATATAAATCCATGAAAAGATACTATTTCATTAAAATGTCATCAGCTGTGGTATGCACCAATGTATATATTTTTCCTTTAAATTGGGATCTCTACATAAATAAGGACAGACTGTGCTGTAATAATGATCACTTAAAGTTTCCTTTCCTCTGTAGAATTCACCACAAGATTTAGAGAAGTATTTAGATGTTGAGACTCTAGAAAGAGTACAGAGAAGAGCAACCAAGTGTCAGCTTTGAAATTCACCTGCCAACATAATGGAAAGGGGGGTGGAGGAGTTGACAAGTTCAAGGTTATTCTGTATGTCGTACTACGAAATTCCAGTTGCAGTTAATTGGTTCTCATGATTTATGAAGTGTAGAAGTGGGAGGAGAAAAAGATGGATTCTGTATAGCGCGTGCGAAAATTCTCTCACTTTGGGAAATGCCTTAGACGTACCAGATCTGTTCCTAATAAATCAATTGGAGAGAATATGTCTCAGAGTGATTGATATCATGGATACTTTCTGGATGCCTTACACCAAGATGATTAGGAGACTGGAAGCTAAAACATATGAAGAACAGTTACAGGAACTGGGCATGGCTAGTCTAGAGAAGAAAAGGACCAGGAGAGACATGATAGCAGTGTTCCAATATTTGAGGGGCTGCCACAGAGAGGCGGGAGTCAAGCTATTTTCCAAAGCACCTGAAGGCCAAACAAGGAATAATGGATGGAAACTGATCAAGGAAAATTTCAGCCTGAAAATAAGGATAATTTTTCTGACAGTGAGAACAATCAACCAATGGAACAGCTTGCCTTCAGATGTTGTGGGAATTTCGTCACTGGAAGCTTCCAAGAAGAGACTGGACTGCCATCTGTCAAAAATGGTGTAGGGTCTGCTTGGGTGGGGGTTGGACTAGATGACCTACAAGGTCCCTTCCAACTCTGTTAATCTGTATCTGTATTAGAAACAATGGAAGACTGGAAATGATGCAGCTAGATAATATTGTACCATAATTATTTTATGATCATCCCTCCTTTAGCCATGTAATAGGTTCCATTCTGTTTTGGGGAAAAAATATTGGGGAAAAATCCCAGTAAGGTAATTTCTATAACTGCTCTTTCTATTTTTCCACTCTTATTGTAAGATGCCACTCCATATAATCAATCTGTTTTCTTCTTCATCAAAGTCATAAAATCCTTTTTCCCGTCTTCATTTGAATAAAAATGTAGTGTTGAAACTTTCCCACTATTTCTTTTCTCCGTATTATAGTCAAAATGCTTGAGACTATGCACGGGTGGGATGCTGGGGCTTCTCAGGGGTTTGGGAGAGCCCCTAGCTAAGATTCTGCACAGTTCGGAGAACCCCCAAATCCCACTCCTGGCTGGCTCTGCCTAACCCACCCCGCCCCTCCCAGGAGTCCCCATACGGTCCATTTTGGATGCTGGTAAGTGCAGGGCATGCACGGAGGTTTGTGGAGGGCAAAAAACGGGCATCTCGGAAGTTCAGGAAGCCCAAAAACAGGCCTGTTTCCAGATTCTAGAGAGGCTCTGGTGCCTGGGGTGGACATTTTTGCTCTCCTGGAGGCTCAAGGAAAGCCTCCAGAGCCTGGGGAGAGCAAAAATGTCCCCACTGTGGTGCAGGAGGCCAACTAAGCCATGCCCACCACTACCCAGCAACTGGCAGAGAACCCGTTGCTAAAATTTTTGAAGCTCACCCCTGAGACTATGTCAAATTTCTCTTGGTCATCTATTAAGTTTCCTTCTTGTTGTAAAAGCTGGAAGAGCTGTGACTGTTGTTCTCCGTTGCATATCCTTCCATTCCTCCATCCCAGACTCTTCCCATTCTGAAAAACTTCAGTGGAAGATGTCTCCTAAAGGTATCTTTCCTTAGGATAGATTGGGACTCAGAAAAAGAGACACCTCCCCACCACACACAAAAGCCATTAATAATTGTCAGTGGAGAATTAGCAAAACAAGTCAGATGTGTTAATGTGAGATACAACAAGAGACAAGACAAGGATGACCTTTATCTCCACTTCTATTCATTCTCACTGTCAAAGTATTGAATAGCAACATAAGACAGAATGTGAATAATTCTGAAGTGAAGATTAAATGAGAAATATATAAACTAAGGGTATTTGCTGAAGATTAGATGGTAATTTTGGAAGAATTTGAAAAAATAGAATGGAAAATGGAATAGAAAAAAATTAAAGGATTTTGGTACATTAAAAAATTTTGGTTTTAAAATTAATAGTAAAAGATGAAGATGTTAGTAAAAACATGAAAATGTAAGACCAAATAGAACTGATAGGAAAATACTGGTTTTAAGGTTGAAATTTATGGTGGGAATATGGAAAGCATGACGGATCATTTTATCTTGCTTGGTGAGCTGTTAAAAAGTTAGAAGATTTTGGGTTCAAATATATATATAATGATTCAAATAATTTTAAACATTAATATTTAGTTGAAACCAGATTTATTTTTCATGGAACTAATGGACAAACAACTAGAAAGGAGTTATATAAGATTGTTTTTGTGCATGGTTACTCCTGCTAGATTATTATGAAAAGACTCTAAAATACCCAGAATTGTACAATGACTGGTAAGTTGACAGAATTTATAGAGATGGCAAAATTGATTTGTCTAATTAGGGAAAAGGCAATAACTATATTTGCTAATGACAAGAAAACCTTTATGGACTTTTTCCTGAAAATGAAAAAAAAATTACCTTGCGGTTTATGGATTTTATTATTAGAAAAGATAGAATATGGGAAGACCAACAATGCAACCTTAGAGAAGAATGATGTATTTATAACTGTTGTAAAGAAGATTGGAAGATACTCCTTTATATCTGTTTTTCTTTTCTTTTTTCTTTTCTCTTCTTTTCTATCCCTTTTCTTTTATTTCTTGTTTATAATTACTTCTTCCTTTTTCTTTATATCTGTATTGTTTTTATTCTGTAAAAAAATCTTCAATTAAAATTAATTTAAAAAGAAGAGGTCGTTGTTCAGTATATTAACATATATCATTAGCTGCATTGTAACTAAATTACAAACTAAGTTACAATGTGCAAACTCCACTTTCCAACCGTGTGAAATTTACTTAAATTATCTTCTGCTTTGGAAGCCATTTGGAGGAAAAAATTCTCTTTCATTAACTTGAATGAGAAATAATTGGAAAAAATACATGAGCACTAATTATAAGGAAAAAAAACTTGACAGTAATCCTTTAAGATTTGACTGAAAGATTTGATTTATTTGACATGGCAGATGATGTTATAAACATACAGTGCTTCCATGCATTATGGATTTTTGCCCTGCTCTAATATATATATATATTATTTTAAGGTGTTTATAGCCCACTTGTTAATAAAATGGTCTGGGATTTTGGATCACGACACCAGCAATCTTTAATTATTCACAAGGCTGGACAGAATTCCCTGCACTGAACAGGATGTTAATCTCAGCTTTCCAATTCAAGGATTGGAAGTATGGGAGTAGCAGACCATCGTAACAGTCAGGTATTTTGTACTGTATTAAATTCATAAAAAAACTTGGTCTAAAAAAGAAATAGTTTCGTCCATGCCAAGAGGATCAACAAATATTGAACAATGTATTTGTGTTTCTCCAGTATTTCCACCCTGTTTTCCTCAGAGATCTCTTGCAATTAGCAAAGTTTCCTTACAAAGAACAGATCATCTGGCTAGATGATTAATGTTTCTCAATTTGCAAGAACACTGAGAATGCTAAAACATCTCAGACTAATTAAAAGAGCCAGCCACCAAATTCATGAACTCATCCAATCTTCCATAAAGTAAACTTTATTGGTGACTCCACAGCAAAAACTTTAATTTGTCTGTTACATTGTTATAGCTAGAATTATAATTGGAAGTGTTAGAGGGTACCTATGATAGACAAGAACATTTTAATGCAATTAAACAAGAAAAAAAAAGGCAGACATAAGAATGTTTGCCAAGACACAACTAAATCTAATGTCACCTTGTGAAAAACAGTGGAATTGCCCATAGACACACTTTGACACTGTGTGTGTGTCCTGCAGTAATGTGTGACCTGTGGATAATTTTATTTCTATGACTTCTATATAAAATACAGGAACTTGGCATTTTGCTTCAGAATCCATATAATAAATTACATTCAAGAACACCATATATAAAACCTAAGCACATGATTTCATAATATCTGCTTGTTTGAAGACTGACAAGAAACCTTTATAAGCTTAGACAAATATCAGAACATACAGCTAATGTGAACTAAAATAAAATGGCTTTATCAGCAACTGTATGCACCAAAAAATACAATGATGGGAATAATAATAGACATAGCATTGCTCTTTTTTCTGCTTGGTTCTCATTGCTTTCTCAGATAAACTAATAAATTAACAGTTATTTAGGAATATAGAATAAAAAGAACTCAATTTCAACAAGAAGTTCATATAATAGTATCCAAATGAACAGTATCATTTGCTTATCATCTGAGACTAGTTAAATATTGCTGTTTGTAATGCAGGATGGATTGGGTGGACATATAGACAATAAATGCAGAAAATTAACGCTTCAAGAAAAGCTAATTAAAACCCTTCAATCAGATATATTTGCTTTCCATGCACAGGATTGGCTGCTTGGTTTGGAAACTGAGAGAACCCTCAGTCATATAAAATCTCCTCAGCGCCTCTTGTATAGGTGTAAGTCCAGACACCATAGTGAGAATTAGGCCAGAAGGTGATCTAATTCTTCACAGAACATTTTGAGCTGCTAAGATGGCTCTATTGTGTTTCTGGGTCATCAACACTTTTCTCTTGGGAATATTCCTTTATTGCTTCTTGTATAAGTACATGGATTATTTATTTATTTATTGCTTAATGGTATCATCTTACTTCGTGTGGGGCCTTGTATGGTATAGCAAGCAACTATTGTACATTGGTTTTAATATATGGTATAGGGAACTACAGCTTACAGAAGTGAAGCATATATTTTTTGTCATTACCAGTTAAATGGAAAATTCAGGAGTGATGAGGAAAGATGACAATATACCAAGAGGCTAGCATTTTGAGTGATGAACTTTTTTATTTAAAAAATATCCATCTTTCTCTCTCTAGTCCCATTGTTGTAAATTTTAACATGGAAAAATCAGCACAGTGTTGAAATATTAAATCTACAAAATTCATTCTTGCATCTGTTGCACACTGTACACTAGAAACAATTATTTCCTGAGATAGAACAACTGTAAAAGTTCAATCTAAAATTAGTTCCTACCTCCATCTCTCCTCAAGATAAACTGGCATTTATATTATATGTTAACGGTGTCATAAGAAAACACATTTATAGGAATAATGGAATGTGCTGGAGAAACGGATATCTGATTCAAAACCACTATCAAATGGTCCAGTGTTAAACCCTGAATCTATGCAAATAGAGCTAATGTAGGCATTATTGCAAGTGAACTAATTAATAAAAAGGAAAATAAAATTATATGATATTCTTAATCAGTTATCTTCTTCATCTATAAATTTCTGACAACAATATGAAAAATAGACTTATATTTTCTTGATTTACGTAAGAACAAAGAGTAAATTCTGGAGGGGAATGGCTACAAATCAGCATGTAATGCCGCCAACATCTATCAATCTAACTATTTATCAATCTAAGCAAGATATATTTTTATTTTCCATAATATAGCCTGCCAGAGGAAAGTCAAAGCATAAATAAGACATCCTTGCCTCTCTAATTGTAGTGAGAATATTAATTGAATGGGGGATCACACCCCCTAATATCACTTCAAATTCTGACTCACTCACAGGGTTGGAGATGACATGACAACATATGAAAAATCTACAATAAAAACATGCTCCAAGAGCTGCTGTCATCAGGAATAAATATGTTAAAAAAAACCTCACACGGAAATAAAAGATATCTACTTTTGCACCCTTCTCTGCCTTTTCTAGACAACCATCAAAAATGTGTAGGCAGATAAAACTTGGTCCAAAGGAGCAAAATCATAGCAACATCATTAACATATATTCATTAAGTAAAGGATATATAAGTCTTGGTCTTCAGCACCAAACTCTGAACTGTGCAATTTCTTTTCTGTATTTTCACCATTACTTTGTCTATACAGTAGAGCTTTTTCCTAGTCACTAAGACTCCCCCAAGTGGCGATTTCAAAATTCGATGAGGCTTTAAATTAACCTGAAAAAGGAGATATGGGTTTTAAAATAATTATGTTACTTGCATTTCTCTTCTTAGATTAAAAAAAATAATTGAAGATAACTTCAACTATTAACACAGAAT
Source organism: Naja naja (assembly GCA_009733165.1). Taxonomy (NCBI): domain Eukaryota; kingdom Metazoa; phylum Chordata; class Lepidosauria; order Squamata; family Elapidae; genus Naja; species Naja naja. The sequence goes on along the minus strand of CM019150.1, from coordinate 198,029,091 downwards.
AAAATATTTCTAAGCAGTCTTAGTATTTGGATTAATATATTGCCAAAAGAAACATGGCTGATTTGTTTTTGCTCCTATAATAGCTCTTCAATCATCTGTATGGTAATAATTTTGGTTTACAAGCTATTAGGTTATCTGAGAAACCATCTTTTTCCATTTGGGTGTACCAGGTCTTAATGTACCATGGAGAATATCTTGCAGAGTCTATTAAAGCTTTCCAACGTAATAAACTGATAAGATGTTATAGCTACTTCACAGGATTTTATAGCTATTCTTTTGTAATGAAGATGATCACTTCCCTCAAACTATTTATCATGATTAGGAAAGATATCATTCTTCTTCCTCCATTCTATATTCTACAGTAGATGTTCCTATTATTCCTATATAGTAACTGTTATGTTTTGCTTTACAGAGTTACCAGATGTTATGATAATTATTGGGACATCCAAGAGGGAGCAATAGATAAATTTTAGGTTCTTTAAAATAAGTTTGATATTAGAATAATCAAATATACAGTATTACAACAATAGAAAGATGAATCATTTTTCACAACCATCATCCCAAAAGGAGGCAGACAGTTATTGAATATAAGCTGCTCAAAAAAATAAAGGGAACACTTAAACAACACAATGTACAGTAGTTGAATGTGCTGACAACAAAATCACACAAAACTTAATGATGGAAATCAAATTCATCAACCCATGGAGGTCTGGATTTGGAGGTACACTCAAAACTAAAGTGGAAGAAAACACTACAGGCTGATCCAGCTGTGATGTAATGTCCTTAACACAAGTCAAAATGAGGCTCAGTAGTGTGTGTGGCCTCCACGTGCCTGTATGACCTCCCTACAATGCCTGGGCTTGCTCCTGATGAGGTGGCAGATGGTCTCCTGAGGGATCTCCTCCCACACCTGGACTAAAGCATCCCCAACTCCTGGACAGGTCTGTGGCAATGGGCAGACATGATGTCCAGATGTGCTCAATTGGATTCAGGTCAATCAGTCCATAGCATCAATGCAGGAACTGCTGACACACTCCAGCCACATGAGGTCTTGCATTGTTGTGCATTAGGAGGAACCCAGGGCCAACCGCACCAGCATATGGTCTAACAAGTGGTCTGAGGATCTCATCTCGGTACCTAATGGCAATCAGGCTACCTCTGGTGAGCACATGGAGGGATGTGCAGCCCTCCAAAGAAATGCCACCCCACATAATTAGTGACCCACTGCCAAACCGGTCATGCTGGAGGATGTTGCAGGCAGCAGAACATTCTCCACGGCATCTCCAGACCCTGTCACGTCTGTCACATGTGCTCAGTGTGAACCTGATTTCATCTGTGAACAGCACAGGGCGCCAGTGGCAAATTTGCCAATCTTGGTGTTCTCTGACAAATGCCAAGTGTCCTGCACAGTGTTGGGCTGTAAGCACAACCCCCACCTGTGGATGTCAGGCCCTCATACCACCCTCATGGAGTCTGTTTCTGACTGTTTGAGCAGACACATGCACATTTGTGGCCCTCTGGAGTTCATTGTGCAGGGCTCTGGCAGTGCTCCTCCTGTTCCTCCTTGCATAAAGGTGGAGGTAGCGGTCCTGCTGCTGGGTTGTTGCCCTCCTACAGCCTCCTTCACATCTCCTGATGTACTGGCCTGTCTCCTGGTAGCACCTCCATGCTCTGGACACTATGCTGACAGACACAGCAAACCTTCTTGCCACAGCTTGCATTGATGTGCCATCCTGGATGAGCTGCACTACCTGAGCTACTTGTGTGGGTTGTAGACTCCGTCTCATGCTACCACTAGAGTGAACGCACCGCCAGCATTCAAAAGTGACCAAACCATCAGCCAGAAAGCATAGGAACTGAGAAGTGGTCTGTGGTCACCACCTGCAGAACCACACCTTTATTGGGGATGTCTTGCTAATTGCCTATAATTTCCACCTGTTTTTTCTTCCATTTGCACAACAGCATGTGGAATTGATTGTTAATCAGTGTTGCTACCTAAGTAGACAGTTTGATTTCACAGAAGTGTGATTGACTTGGAGTTACATTGTGTTGTTTAAGTGTTCCCTTTATTTTTTTGAGCAGTGTATTATTTCTTCCTCCTCCTCCTCCTCCTCTCTTCTTCTTCTTCTTCTTCTTCTTCTTCTTCTTCTTCTTCCTCTTCCTCTTCCTCTCCTCCTCCTCTCCTCAAAATATGTTTCCAAATCCAAAGATCTCTTGGCATACCCAACCTCTTATTGAAAACACACCATCTGTGCTTTGCTGCAAATTAGATTCTTTCATGAAACTGGCAGCTATGTCAACGTTTGTTTGACTTCCCAATTTTCATAATAACCAAACACCCTATTCTTTAGGGTGCTTTTTAAACTAGAAAACTACCCCAGTGTATAAGCCATCTAGATGTTTTTATTCCCATGGAAAAAAATAGGATTTCTATTACATCATAACTTAGGGGTGAGTCCTGTCCTTACGTCTGTAATGATTCCTTCAGAATTACCTTCAAATAAATGTTTGGAATGAAAAATAATAATATAAGTGCCTCTGCTTCAAATTCTCTGTGGAGCTGGACTCCTGATGACCCTGTATTTCTAATCAAATAGAGAAAACCAGGTGGCTAAGTGAATGTTCTTAGAAGGACTCCTTTGGGCCTTCCCACTGAATGCCAAAAGGGCAAAGAAAGGTATCCTAGGGGGAAAGCATTGATGTTCTTGTCATAAATTTATAGAATGTGGTAAAATAGAGCTAATGGGTCAGATTAAGATGTTGCAAGCTAAAGTAACTGTGTGATGAACCATAATAATAATAATTTTGGAATACAGGACTTTATGTATCTTGGGTAGACCTAGAATAGGAACCATATTTTCTCTCTTATACACATGCACTAATTAAACAATTTGTTCTACCCCTCCCTCCATAAAGAAAAGCCAATGCTTGTATTGCTGCTGATATTGAATTGGAGGTACAGAGTCTCAAGCCTCCCCTTTAATTTATACAGCTCTTTGGGTGACTTTGTGCTAGTCATTCCACATATACACATAGCAAGGCTGACTGGATAAACTGTTCCACTGGATTAACTGGTTCACCTCAAATGCTAATTCCTGGTGGCATTTTCTAAGAGCTGTCAATCACTGAGCCTAAGGTCCTAAGAGGCTGGCCTGTTGTCCCATATCTCCCCTAACTGGAAAAAAATGATTGGGTTTATATATAGTAATCCTCTGATTCCCTCCATCCAACCTGTTTGGGCAATGTGATTGAATCAAGGGAATTATGATTTAATCCCAGACAAATTAAGAATATTTCAGGCTAAAACAAACAACTCTGATTATTGACTGGTGTTTGCCTCCATGATCTAATTAAATTTACCATGTGTTCTTGGTCAGTGCCAGCCAACATATGTAAGAGTCAATAATTCCTCAGTAATTCTTGATCAGGCTCACATTGGCTTAGCTTCAACTCTTGAGGAAATCTTGGTCATTCACCAGGTCCTGTTTTACAAGATAAATTCTCTTTGCTATACCATTCTAAAGCAATGCTTTTTAGACCACAGAAACTGGGGTCCCTGATCAAGAAGCAAAGCTTAATGATAGCAAACTTGGTGTATTCCCAGTAAACTTTCCTTTCCCAGTAGCATCTCATGAATCCATTAAATTCCTGGTGAAAAAAATGGGGTTTTATTGGACACTTTCTGGTAATGAGGGATCACCCCCAAATTCAATCATATCTGATTCTCTGAAACTGCCTTAAATCTCCTTGTAGTTTTCTTGACAAGTTTTTTAGAAGTGATTTGTCATTACCTCATCCTCCTTAGGGCTGACAGAAAGTGGTTAGCACAAGATCACCCAGCTGGCTTTGTACCTAAGGTGAAGATTGATTGATTACATTTCTACACTGCCCATCTCACACAAGTGATTCTGGGTTGCTTTCAATCTCCCAGTTTCTAGACTGATGCCTTAATATTACTTCATTTTTCAGTTGTGATGTGCCAGTTGTAGAACTATATATACAAGTACACTTAATTAAGTGACCATAATTGGGAATGGTAATTCAGTCAATAAGTGATGCAAATACTTGGTGGAAAATCATATGACTGAGACTGTGCTTATTATTTTACTTCAGCTTTCCTCCCCCACCACCACCATTCTTCTGTCCTTTATCTGATTCTTGGATTACTAGCAAAAAGGGAATTAATGCATATTTACATTCATTGGAGAGGAAAGGATTACAAGAGAGTAAGCAGATACATAGTAGGAAATATATAGCCAAAGGAATGTGCTAGTGCTGGCTGTGTCAATGATTAGGATGGTTTTTATTGTTGTTTTTTGACATGGGAATACAGATGTCATGAGAAATATGGTGAACATTTTAGTTTTTCTGTTTATAACATAATTGTGAAAGCTTTCTCTCCTTTTAAGCTTTCTTTTCCTTTAAAAAATTGCATTATGATTCTTAAATTTGAGATTAGATATCATTACTGCAATTAATGTTCAAAAGGGCTATTAAAGTGTTACTCTCATACAGAGACTTCAGGAATGTGTTAACATTACATCTGAGTTGTAGGTGTACTGACCAGGATTTGTGTTAATATATTGATAACTGATGTGCTGGTTCTATCGGTATTGATTATTACTTGCATTGATTATTTTATTGTACTAGTTACTGAATCTATGACTGAAGAAACATACAAATTTTTAAATCAATCAATCAATAATGTACTCTATGGATTTATATTGGACTCTAATCTGGAATCCATTTAATTGCTTGTAATATTGTCATTTGTGTTGTTTTACTTTCCTAGCACATCATTGGGCTATTAGCGGCTAATATACCTTTACAGCACAGCTCTGACAATATAAAATAAATAAAAGAAAGAAAGGAATCTGGCATTAGTCCCAGTCAGATCGTCAATAAGCAAAGGATAATTTTTTGGCGTTTATCTGCCTATGTCATATTCTATATTTGGACAAAGCTAAGAAATGGAACAAAATACTGAGGAAGATTCTGCTGGGTGGAGGATCTATTGTTTCAGCAGCTTTTAGTTGAGAGGAAAACATTTATCTCCCTTCTAAAGGATGAATAAATTCAATTAAATGCATTTTGGATCTGGCTGGAAACGCACTGGCCTCCCACTGTTTACAACACATGGTTTGCATAATAACAATTTCATTTAGATCCCTTGTTGCTCTTACATGACATGAAAAGTTTTTAGTCCAGTTTTAGTTTATGCTAAATATGTATTTTGATCCTAACCTATGGGTGTTTTCTTCTTTTTTAGAGTCCATTTTCAAAAGGGCTTATATTTTGATCCTAACCTATGGGTGTTTTCTTCTTTTTTAGAGCCCATTTTCAAAAGGGCTTATATTTCTAGAAAAGACTGGTTATAAACAATACTATTAAAATCCAGAATCTGAGCCTTTAAACAGAAATTTACTATAATTACTTTATAATTTATTACAGTGGCGGCAGTAGTGAACTCTGAATGTATATTAACTAGAAGGCCTTAGTAATGTTACTGCCAGTATGGGATAAGAAGCTGCAATCTATATTATACCTGAAGCATGAAATTGCTTCTCTACTTTCCCTAAATTATCACTGTCTAAAACAAATAGGAAAGAAATTATCATCTAGAAAGTTAATGTTGCAGTTGGAAAAATCACTCTCAACAGGCTGTTTGACATCCATGGCTTCAGCAATTTAATAGATCATGAGGCTTCCTTTGAATGAAGAGGAATTTCCACGAAATTAGTAGTAGCACCTAAAATGCCTTGAGATACTTTTAAAAAAAAGCAGAATGTCTAGTTTAAACAGCACTCTGTTCTGATAGAATGTCATGTAGTTATTGTCTTCTTCATCATGGTGCTTACCAGATGTAGGGATCTAGAATTATCAATATCCCTATGTAATATTTATTTCATACATTATTTTAACTTCTTACATAATTTGTTTCTGTGGCAAGCATAAAGCTATCTGTTATGTACAACCTTCCAAATTTTAGTTTATAGGGTTAAAACCTGCTATAGTTCTTTTTTTATAATCTTAAATGCAGAAAAAAACCAGCTTCGCAAAGTTATGTTGATGAAAATTAAATGGTGATACACGGCACCCACTTAATTATTTAGAGATAAACAAGGGCATATTTCCCCAAACATCTCTAAATAAAAACTGGAATTAAATTTGGCAATACAGTTCAGTTCCCAAAACTCACTGCAGATTCCCTGGCAAAGTCTGAACTTTAGTGATAAACAGATTTTTCAGCAGTTTTTCAGACTGGAAACACAAATGATGAGATTCAGTCGAGTTCCTTGAAGTAATTTATGAAGAGACATTTTGATAACACCTTCATTCTCCCTAGTTGACTATAAATTATAAAAAGCAATGACAGTTTTTGTTTCTTTCATGTTTGGTATATTCCATATATATCTGCCAGTTATGCTGAAAGTAAATATTTTGGAGAGCATTAAGCCTTTGATCCTTTCCAGTAAATTTTTAAAAAACAAGGCTTTTCCTTCAGTTCATATATTTATCTAAGCTTAATTCCATTTAATAACCATAGAAGCTCAATTTGGAATGACAAATTTTGTGATCAGCTCCAAAATCTTCACATAGCAAGAATAACTTGGATTTTAAGACACTGTTTTTTCACAAAACAAACAACTTAATAATAAATTTGAGGTATTTTTATTTATTCATTGGACAACGTTTTCAAAGGCAAAGCTTAGTAATGAATGATGAAGTATATCCCACAAAACAAATTGAGGTTGATTTGGAGGGCTGTGTTGATGTTGTTTAAAATGTTCTTATTTGTGAAGTCAACATTGCTGGAGCAACTTCTCTGTATTTTGTGTACACTCCGACCAATTTAAATGCAGCTTCATTCCACACATCCTTTTGACAGCTCTCGGAAAGCCCTATGAAGCTTCCTTCAAGAGTAAAAGGTTTTCTTCACTTTGCAATTATAAGGGCTATTTCATACAAAGCTTCAAAGATCTCATGGATTATTGAAAAAATGTCCCAATATTTTCCATTTCCATGCAACAACAAAACCATCCTTCACTAAAGTTGTTCTTTTTAACTAAAGAGGGATGCATGATTTCAGCTCTTACATTGTTCAATTCAGCAGGATTGTCCAAAGTTGCTGCTCAGGATTTTTAGTTATACATAAAATGGTGAGGAAGTTGAATTCCAACTTCTGAAATATGTGTGAATCCAAGTTAAGATATGGTAAAATTTCCTTCAGGTTCCTGATTGTTTTCATAGGCTTCTTGACAACAATTAACAGAATCATAGGGTATGGAAGACATCATGGAAATCCTCTAATGTCCTATCTCCTGCCAGAGCAGGAATCAGATCATCCTAATGAAAAGGCTGTCAAACATCTTTTGAAAATCTCCAGTGATGGAATGCCACAACTCTAGGAGGCAGGCTGTTCCATTTATTAGCAGCTCCCATGATCAGAGATTGGATAACCATTTGTCTGAAGTGGTGTAGGGTTTCCTGCCCAAGCAGGGGGTTGGACTAGAAGACCTCCAAGGTCCCTTCCAACTCTGTTATTCTATTCTATTCTATTCTATTCTATTCTATTCTATTCTATTCTATTCTTCTATATTTTGAATTTGGGTCTTTCTCTATAAAGCTTCCATCCATTGGTTATTTTCTTGTCTTAGGCATCATAGAGAACAAATCCCACCTTTATCCTTCTAGTAGTAGACTACTCCATGTCTTCCCTTTGCCTTCCCTTCTTTTAGTTATACATACCCTGTTTTTTTCCTAACCATTTTATTGCATTTAGCTTTCAAAGCCCATCTTCATCTTGTCTATCTTGTATCTCTGCATGAAGTTTTTCCTACTTAAGTACAGAATGTTACATGTCTCGCTACTGATCAATATTTTGTTGCATAATGTCCAAGTTTTAAGTCTATTAAGATCCTTTTGATCTTCAAGTTTGTCTTCTGAGGTTTTTAACAACATCCAACCACCCTTGCTTTGTTTAATCTGCCAGTTTGATGACTATCTCTTTTATCCTTTTGACTAAGACCTTTATAAAAATGTTAAAGAGAGCTGGGCCCAGGGAGCCTCTGCTGTCTAGCTAAGCCCAAGCTTAATATAAGTGTTCTCAAAGGTTGATGGTGTTGGTTACCATATTAAGGTAATCTTGAAAACAGACATAAAATAAAATAGCAAATTTTCAAATCCATTGAAACAAATGTTTCCCTGTCCATTTTTAATCCCACATCACCTACAAAATGTTTTTATTAGGAAGGGAGAGCGAGATTGACAGAAACACTTATTGAAATATTAGACCTGGGGGGATTTATTCAAAGAGGACAGAACACATTGCTGGAATGAAACAAAAGCTACTTTTTCTGTTTGTAAAGAGCTTCCTTTTTCCATACTTGTTCCCGCCTTTGTTCAGCCATTATGCTTGCCAGCATTTGTCTTATCTATATTTGAACAAGGCCAGGAGAAGGGATCCTAGGTGCTTTTGATTGGGTCCTTCAGATTGCCCCTCTCTCACCTGATTAGAAGAAGCAACTACTTTTCAAAAGTATTTTCTGTAGGGCTACAAAATTAACGATCCCAATTTTTCCCCCAGGCCTATACAGTCACCAGCTTTCCCCATCTTTCTATTATTTTGCATGGAATAAAAGTTCTTTTTCCCAAAGTGAAACCTCATCAACATTCTCATCAACAATTAACCAGTGGAACAGCTTGCCTTCAGAAATCATGGGCACTCCATCACTGGAGGCTTTTAAGAAGAGACTGGACAGTCACTTGTCTGAGGTGGTATAGGGGACTAGACTAGAAGACCGCCAAGGTCCCTTCCACATTCTCTTCTCTTCTCCTTCTCTTCTCTTCTCTTCTCTTCTCTTCTCTTCTCTTCTCTTCTCTTCTCTTCTCTTCCATTCCATTCTATTCTAAACATCCCTCGGGGAATGCATGCCACACTTATGGAGTATACTCACCTTAAACTTTTGTTTATGAAACATTGCAATCTCTTCTCCTGCAAGGGAAAGTCTGGCATTACTCTTCTAAAGTCTGATCTCGTGTGTGCTAAGGGCTATCACAAGGTTTTTTTCTCATAGTTGGAAAAATAAACTCTGCTTAAAACCAATTCTTATACAGGCAAAGAACACTTACTATATTATTTACTGGTTAAAAAGTATTGTTCTATTGCTCTACTTTTCCCATAGAGAGAAGCTAATTGTGCCTTTGAGTCAGTCTTGGCTCCTGGCAACTGAGTGGACAAATCCGTAAAATTGTCTTGGCAGCCTTTTCGGTGGTTGGCCCATACCTGCTTGACAGAGCTATGAGAAAGGGTAAGTGGTGCAGCTGGCTTTATACCTAAGGCAAGACTACCAAAAGAATAGAAACAATGGCAACTTATCAACCAGCCACCCATGAAAAATACAGATTGGTAAAATATATTACAACATGCAAAACCTTTAACAAATTGTAACAAATTATATATTCTGAACATGGTAAGAGTTATATATAGTGCATTCCAATAATCATTTAAAAGAGGATATTTACATTAAAAGTTGAATTATAGATGTATTGAGTTCTGTTTTTTCAACTACTCTTTTTAGAGCTTCTTCTTGGGGGGGCCAAATATTAAAAAAAAGTCAACTGCAAAAATTAAGGTGCTCTTAAATCTTGATGTATGGGGGGTAAGTTTAACCCTCTCCAAGGCTGGGGCTGTTTGGGATTAAATTTAAATATCTGAGAGTTAACTGACTGAGTCAATGGACAGCTTTTCTTTTCCTAGTACCACATTAACTCGGCCTTTGACCCAATTAGGTATGTAGTCTAGACAGAATCATTAAAAATACTCCTATGCCTTCCTATCAATGCAACTAATAAAACCTAGTATACCATTTAGATGGCTTATACTGGAAGGTATGTTGATAACCTGGCAGAAAAGAAAATAAGAATTGATAACCTAGGCACAGGACTTCTATGACCAACTCGTGATAATAGAAGAACTTGGTAGTAAAGAAGAATCAGAAAGTAGAAGCCTAGAGGAACAGCAATCCAAGGAAAAAGAGTTAGAACAAAAGAGAGAAGTAAAGAGGAAATAGAATAGGGAGAAAGAGAAGGGATCAGAACAAGAGCACAGAGAGAAAACAAGATAAACAGAAGACAGAGGCAACAATATAGACAATAAAATGGATGAAGTTAATATCTAAATTCTCCAATAAAAGAAAACAAATTTTTACAAACCTGTATAAACAAAAAGCTAATATAATGTGCCTTCAAGAAACACATATTAAGAAACAACATAAAAAATATTTGAAACAAGCGAAATTAGGGAAACTATTTGTATCACTGGCAGATCAGGAAAAAAAAGGTACAGCTGCATACATTAAAGAAAATATAAAAGCAAAACTAAGCTATTCAGGTAACAATGGGAGAATACTAATGATAGAGATTAAAATTCAACAAAAAGAAATACTATTAGTTATATGCCCCAAGTGATAATCAAAAGAAATTTTATAGCAAGGTACATGAAATAATAATAGAAAAAGGACATGAAAACATTTGTATATTAGGAGACTTTAATGCGGTAACAGACATCAATAAAGATTATAAAAGTAGCAAAAACAAAAAAAGAAGAAAATATTACTAAAATTATTCTTTAAAATCACCCATTGGAGAGAATTAAATGTAAAAGAAAATAAATATACATTCTACTCTAACCCCCATAAATCATGGTCCAGGATTGATATGATCTGGATGAATAAAGAGATGGAAAACAAATTGGAATCTACAGAAATAATGACAAACTCCTGGGCAAGATCATAATTCCTTAAAAATAATTTGGAAGAGTCAAAGAAAGATGGATATTAGATGTACAGATTCTGAAAGAAAAAAATATATACAATTGATCAAGAAAGAAATGGAATTCTTTCTCAAAGAAAACAAAAATCAATATAGCACATTACAAAACCGCTAAGGCATATCTATGGGGTATAACCATAGCATATATAGCCAGAAGGAATAAGGAAAAATGGAAAAAACAAAACATGTTACAGGAAGAATTAAAGATAGCAGAAAATGCATTACAGGAAGAACCACAAAATGATGCAATTAAAAGGAAAAGAGAATTAATTAAACATAAATTAAACCTAGTAAGACAGGAAGAATATGCAAAAATAAAATAAAATTGGTATGACAAAAAAAAATTGAGCAAGCAAATAAGCCAGGAAGGTGGTTGGCCTACAAATTAAGAAAGGAAAGGGAAAACAAATTAATCCAACAAATATGGATTAACAGAATGATGATAACAGAAACCTCAAATATCAGCTGGAAGAAAAGAAGGATATTATACGAAAATATTTTGAAAGATTATATAGACAGGATAATATAGAGAGGGGAAAGATTGAGGAATACCTTGAAGAAAAAGGCCTACCACCAATCACAGAGGATTGTAGAGAAATGTTGGAAAGGGAAATAACACAGGCAGAGCTGAAAAAAGCAATATATAAACACAAAAGCAATAAAACCCTGGAGCCGGATGGATTCCCAGGAGAGTTCTATAAAACTATGTTTGAAACAATGGAGTATCTGATGTTGGAAGTGTACAATGAAGTATTTCTAAAAGCAAAGTTGCCAAATTCATGGGCAAAGGCGTACATCACGCTAATATTGAAAGAAGGTACCGATCATAAACAAATCCAAAACTATAGGCCAATCTCATTGCTAGATGTTGACTATAAATTTTCTATGATAATAATGGAAGAAAGAATAAAAACTATATTAAATGAAATAATCCACATAGACCAAAATGGTTTCTTACCAAAAAGACAAATCAGAAATAATATTAGGACATTAACTAATGTATTGGAATATTATGAAGTGCACCAGGAAAAACAAGCAGCGTTGATTTTCCTGGATGCACAAAAAGCCTTCGATAATCTGAACTGGGATTTTTTTAAACAGCAAATAAAAGGGATGAAATTTGGACCAAATTTTGAAAGGATGATAACAGCAATTTATTCCAGCCAGAAAGCCAATGTGATAGTAAATGGTGACTTCACTGAATGATTTGATATAACTAAAGGAATGAGACAAGGATGTCCATTGTCACCTCTGATTTTTATCCTTGTAATAGAAAGTTTATTAGTGCAGATTAGGAATAATAAAGAAATTACGGGAGTTAAGATAAAAAAGGAAGACTTTAAAATACAGGCTTTCACAGATGATCTAATATTCTTTGTAGAAAATCTGATTGAGTCAGGGGTAATACTATTAGAAGAAATAGAGAAATTTGGCAAAGTGGCGGGTCTCAAAATTAACAAAAATAAAACTAAAATATTAGCTAAGAACCTTACAAATTTTCAGAAAAAAGAATTAGAAAGGAAAACGGAACTGCAAATTACAAATAAAATTAAATACTTAGGAATTTGGCTAACAGCGAGGTGCTCATTGATAAAAGAAGATAATTATAATAAATTAATGAATCAGACAAAGAAAGACTTGGAAACGTGGGGAAAAGTACAACTGTCATTAGTAGGAAAAATTGCTGCAATAAAAATGAATTGATTACCAAAATGGTTGTATTTAATCCAAATGATTCCTATAAAAATTTTTTGGGGGGAATTAAATAAGATAACAACTAAATTTATATGGACTGGGAAAAAATGAGAATAAGGCTAAAGCTATTGCAGGATAACAGAAATAGAGGTGGCTTTGGACTACCTGACTGGGAATCCTACTACTATGTAGCAGCACTGGTATGGATCAAAGAATGGATATCCTTAAATAGCAAAAGAATATTAATACTGGAAGGGCATGATCTTCAGATCTTCAAATTTTGCACAATGTCTTGTGGAGAAAAAAGAGCAATCCATGTTCACACTTTCAAAAGCATCAAATTAGAGACGCGTTACTACAAATTTGAGAGAAAATAAAAAGAAAACATTATATCAAAATCCCAGGATGGTTATCAACAATGGAAGCTATGATACATCCAAATACATTAGATAAAACCAAAATGATACAATGCAGTCAATTACTAGATAATCAAGGTAGATTAAAAATGAACTAAAAATTGAGAGAAGAAGGAATAATTATGGATTGGTGGCCTTACTTGCAGCTGCAAACAAGATTTATTTATTTATTTATTTATTTATTTATTTATTTATTTATTTATCTATTTATTTATTTGAACTTGTATGCCGCCCCATCTCCGAAGACTCGGGGCAGCTCACAACTAAAAACACAGAACAATAAATATTTAAAAAACCATTAAACCAAAGACAAGCCCAAATATAAAAACATGACGATAATAAACATTAAAACTGTCCCTTCCCCAGGGAGGGGTCACAGCCCGGGTTGGTTGAATAACCAGGTCTTTAATTCACGGCGGAAGGTGCGGAGATCAGGGGCCAGACGGAGCTCCAGAGGCAGTTGATTCCAGAGGTCAGGGGCCGCGACAGAAAAGGCTCATCGTCGGGGAGTCACCAGCCGGCATTGACCTGCCGATGGGACCCTGAGGAGTCCTTGCCTATGAGCTCGCACAGGGCAGCCGGCACTAGCTATCGAAGAAGACGCCCCTCAAGTATTGAGGACCCATGTCATGTAGGACTTTGAATGTCAAAACTAAAACCTTGAATCTCACCTGAGCGCATTGGTAGCCAATGCAGACCGAGGAGGGGGTAACATGGGAGAACCGGTAACTCCCATCACCACCTGCACTGCATTCTGCACCAGCTGCAATCTCCGGATGGTATGCAAGGGCAGTCCTAAATAGAGAGCGTTGCAGTAGTCGAGTCTCGAGGTGACAAGGGCATGAGTAACTGTGCATAGGGCATCCCAGTCCAGAAAAGGGCGAAGTTGTCGAACAAGATGGAGCTGGGCAAAGGCTCCCCTGGCGACGGCCCCCACCTGCTCCTCCAACTGGAGCCGTGCATCCAGGAGGACCCCTAGATTCCGTGCCCTATCCACAGGGGGCAACACCTCTCCCCCTATGGCCAAAGATGGACAATCTTGAGTGGGCCGAGATGCCAGCACACAGAGCCACTCAGTCTTGGAAAAAAAAGGATATAAAAGAATTTGGCATAGATAAAACACCTCAACAAATTGACAAAATTTTATTAGGATCAGAAGAAAAATTTATAACTAAAATGTACAATTATTTACTCAAATTTGATAGGGAGGAGGAAATTGTTAAAGGAACAATGATAGCCTGGGCGAAAATTTTTGGATATAATATACAATTAGAAGATTGGGAAAAATTATGAACCAAAAATTATAAATTGACCATGGCTGCCGCATATAAGGAGAACCTTTACAAAATGTTTTATCGTTGGCATCTAGCTCCAGCAAGATTGGCAAAAATTTACCCAAATATGAACCCCGAATGCTGGAAGTATAAAAAATAAACAAGGTACCTTCTTTCACATGTGGTGGTCCTGCCCTATACAAAAGAATACTGGAATAAAATTAGAATATGGTTGCAAGAAATTACTGGATTTCAAATAGAATGTAAGCCTGAAATGTTTTTGCTAGGGATAATTAGAGGAACATTTAAAAAAGAAGTTGAAAACTTGATAGTACACATTCTAACAGCAGCAAAAATAATCTATGCCCAAAGTTGGAAACTAGATAGCATTCTACAGACAGTATGATCATAAAGAAAATTATGGATTGTGCAGAAATGGTGAAACTCACATTTGAATTACAAGAGAAGGAAGAGAAGGAATACTATACAGTCTGGAAAAAATACTTCAATTGGTTGGATAATTGGGCAGCAAGAATAAAAAATAGTACAAACAAATAAATGTATATATAGATAGATACTTAACAAAAACAGGGAAAGTAGATGTCACAACATTGTAAAAGTTGTATTTGTATTGTTTTGTTGCTGTGTTGTTTTACATCTGTGTTGTTTTTAACTGTGTAAAATTCAATAAAAATTTATTTTTTTAAAAAAAGTATTCATTTATTGTGATATGGCTCCATGCAACTAACTAGGTAATGACGATATTGTCAAGACCTAAATATAGAACTACGAGATAATGATATTATGAAGACCTAAATAATTTGCATTACTTCAGTTGCAATTTGTTTATCCTTCAGCGTTAAAAAATGATCTCTTATACTATCCATTTGCAATAGTCTTCGATACTTCTCTTATATTATTGTTATTGTTATTGTTGTTGTTGTTGTTGTTATTATTATTATTATTATTATTATTTTATTGAATTTATATTGCCGCCTATTCGCCCATGGCAATTCGAGGCGGCTTACAGAATGTAAAACCATATCTTTTTAAAAAACAATAAAAACTAACAAAAAGAATCAAATAAATTAATAAAGTATAATAGAACAAAATCTGGGGAAATCACCCTTTCAACTCCCACCCCTGCCCCGATGACAGCAGATCACCTGAGCTATTTCATGGGCTCTATTCTGCTCTGGGTTCCCCAGGCCCACTGGCAAACCAGGCCTTCAGTGCCTTCCAAAAGAGTATTAGAGAGGGGGCCATTCTAATCACTGGGGGAATGATGAGGGAGAAGAGAGAGGGAGCCACCACAGAGAAGACCTTTCTTCTGGGCCCCATCCCTGGGCCCTCAGGGATAGAACCCGCAGCATTGCCTGCCTCTCTGCTCTGATGGGTTGAGTAGATTTGACCGGCAGGAGATGGTCCATCAGATTATACAAGTTCTTTTCTTTTGTAGCAAAGCAAAGAAGACTGTACCAATACTGAAGCTGAGTAAAAAGTTGTGAACTTCTACCGATAGAAACAAAATAGTTTCATAAAAGAATGGTGGTCTTTAATCCCCAATATTAGAAGATGATTAATATTAACAATTTAAACAATAGAAAAGATCAAAATTTATATTAATGTGCACATAGCTACTGTAGATGATATGTTAACAAAATAAGTTGTGTATTTCTTCTTCCCATTCCTTAATCCAATCTTCCTAAAATGTCATCTATTAAAGCAGCTCTAGGTTTCCAATGCTGAGAAATTAGATATTACTTCACATTTAAAAATATGCTTTAGCTAAGAACAAAAGTCACACTGTGATCCTGAGGATGTGTCGGATGGTTCCTAACCCTCCCCTTAAAAAACCCCTTTTATGTGAACAGCTTTGATACACTCTCTCTGTCTTATATATTTGCACACATTTGTCAGTTCTGCTATTCACTGCAGCAGCAACAGACATGTTAATTGGAATATTTATGGTCCATAATAGTAGCTGCATGTTATAGCATCTTTCTAACTTTTGAAAAAGATAGGGCAATGTTTCATTTACCGAAGACAAGCATTATTGCTTGTCCCTTTTTTTTAATTGTGGAGTAATCAGAATTTTACATCCTATTTGCACTTCAAAGCAACAAGGATCTCTATTCAGCTGCTGTGTAATTATGTCTCATTTGCAGATTGTATAAGTGCGATCTTCCGGGTGCTCCATAGTGCATGTGTCACTTTTATGCTAGTGTATGATTATTGCTTTTATTGATCTCATAAATTATACAAGAGGATGATATTTAATACAAGCAACCAATCTTTTCTTTCCCCAAGTCGGGTGAAACTTATAACCATTTTCACTTGTGTTGATGAAGGCAAAACAAGGCATTTTGCTAAAAACATCAGCCAGCTCTGCTTGAATGCCTTTGGGAGAAAAGATGGCAATAAATTTTAGGACTGAAGGGGAAAAAAGGGGTAATAAAACCTGTCTTCCATTCTCTGCATTTTTCAGACTCTTAATTTTTCAATTGCAGACATGGTGGTAGTCTAGAATTGTCTTGATTCAGAAGGATGCAACAAAGTGAGCATCTGTGAAGTCATGTACCAATTAAAAACAAAAAGCCATAAAGAAAATTAGGTTGGGTTTCTTCATTAAACAACATGAAGTTCCAGGGCAAAAAAAGCAAAATTGAGATGTTCCTTCCCTTTTTCCATGCAACCCAGAGGTGGGATTCAATTTTTTTTACTACCAGTTCTGTGGGCGTGGCTAGGTGGGCATGGCATGGCTTGGTGGGCATGGCTTGGTGGGTGTGGCAGAGGAAGGATACTATAAAATCTCCATTCTCTCCCCACTTCTTGGGGAAGGTTACCACCAGTTCTCCAAACTACTCAAAATTTCCATTACCGGTTCTCCAGAACTGGTCAGAACCTGCTAAATACCACCTCTGATGCAACCCATTAACAATGAGTTATTAAAATTGTCAAAGCCATTGTTTTTTAAAAGAAGTATACTTGAAGTCAGAATGTGTATTACAATATTACTTTTCTAGCATTCTGGCAGTATAAAATGCTTTAGCAAATACTGAATTTATCCTTGGAAGGAAGGAAGCTTTTGAATTTTAAGTGGACTAAATAATAAAGACGAAGTAATCCTTTTCAATATTCCCTGTATCTTTTAAATTAAAGATTTTGCTGTTACCTATGTGGTCATTTCACCAATCTCTCTAAAACACAGTATCATTTTAATGATGCATTGTGGGTAAAATTATGAAAAGAAAAAAAATGAAGAAAACAAAATCCTCTTGATATAGTAGCCATTCTTTCTGTTTTGTTAAAGAAAAAATGAAAAATCCCATTTCTTCATTTTCATATATAAAAACATTTATTTAATGCCCTTAAATTAGTCTTGACCCTTGGAAACTGCCTGGACGAATCTACACAGTTTTCTTGGCCAGGTTTTCAGATATGGTTTGCCATTGCCAGCTTATTAGGATTGAGAATGACTGACTGGCCCAAGGCCAGCCAGCTGGCTTTGTACCTAAGGCTTATGGTCTCCCAGTTTCTACCCTGATGTCTTAACCCCTACACTGAACTGACTCTCAAAAATAATCATAAACATGAAAAACAAACAGAAATTTAACCTAGCCCAAAATCTTGAAATAAATTCACTGCCCAAATTGTCACATTTCCCCCAAAAAACTTCTTGGGAAATTAGTTTGTCATATTGAGAAACATTTCCTCAAATGTTATCACCTTTTTAATCAGAAAGACAGAGTTTAAAAATGTTTCATATTTGTTTCAAGTAAGAACATCTTGTGAACAGGTTGTAATCAAGATCAGTTGCTTGGAAATGTATAATGACTAGTCTGTAAATGTCCCTTTTCCTGTCTCTCATGAACTCCTGAGTATATTTCAGCAATCATAAGTGATACCTTTTATTTTAACAAGTGTATCAATTCCTGGATCTTATCAGCTAGTTGTGATTTAATCACTGCTGAAAAATGCTTCTTGTCACTCTGCTCATTCACCTGATTTACAGCCATTCATACTTTCCTCATTCATACTCTCCTCATTCTTTCCAAAAGTAGCCAGATGGAAGGAAGAAACATATGATTGATAACTGTTTTTTTAGCCTTCATCTCATTGACTAATTGCTGCTCTGTGAACTGTGAAGCTAGGGACCAGAATTTAATTCCACTTCGTAGCCTTGGGCAGGCAATCTGGTCACTCTGAAATACAAAAGTGATAGTCTAAAAGGAATGTCCTAATATAATTCTACCAGCTGTGGTCCTCTCAAGCACAGACATATGAAAAGAAATAAGGTTACAATGAATAGTGAACTAAATAGCAGCACAGAAGGAACAACAGTTTCCTGGCCTTTAAAAAAACAATACTAGACTAAAATGGCTTTAGTTAGTTAGTGGTTAATTACGTTGAAGGAATTCAGTATCATGTGATCATTTTATCTACGAACATAAACAGTGCCCTGCTGGACTCTTGGATCATCTAATCTAGAAGTCTGTTCTCATAATGCTAAACCAAGCCACCCATCTCCCAACAGATGGCTTTCCATGGCAGTCCACTGCCTTTAAGACTAATTGGGATTGATCCCTATAACTTCCATAAATTGGTCCAGTCCCTTTTTGAAGCCAGCTAAATTGGTAGCCAGCACCATCTCTCATGATGAAATATATGATCTGTGCTATGATACTAAACCATTTAGCATGGTATATGACCATAGAGAATAGCCATAAGAGAGAGGTATGAAGTAGATCGACACAGGGTTTTGTCCTTCTGTTCAACATTTCTATTAATTACCTGTATAAAGGGACTGAGGAAATAATTATCAAATCAACAGGTGATACAAAATTATGAGCTGAAATGAAAAGGTATTCTAATAGGTAACAAGTTGAATTTGAGCCAACAATGTGATGCAGCTGCTAAAAAGACAAATGCGATTTCATACATTTGCTCTTTGTTGCCCAGAGATGATCTGAAACTAAAGGGAAAGATTCAAGTTATATATTAGGAAGAATTTCCTGATGGTAAAAGCCATCAGCCTATGCAGTAGGTCGCTCATGGATATTTTGTTTGAATGAAACTATATGTTCTGCACTGGAAATTTTCTGACAGGTTGGACTGCCATCTGTACAAAATTCTCTAGCAAATTTGCACCAAGCAAGTGTCTGGACTAGATGACGTCTAAGATACTTTCTGATTTTACAGTATGTTTCTTGATACCATCAGCTGTCCTGGTAGGTGTAAAGTGGCTGGGGAATTCTAGGATGAAAATCCACATATCTTCAAGTTGCCAAAATTGAGAAACATTGGCCTAAGTGCTTTTAACATCAAGACTGAAGGTTTTGTTTCTAGTATTCCTATCTATATGCATCTAAAATGCATATGTCAGTGTTCCAGCAAACCTCCATTCCAATCAGTAACTCCGAGATGAGCATAATAGTCAAGACCTTGTTGATGATCCAAACTCCGTCAAGGACCAGTGCTAGAACCCACTGTAACTACATAGCCAAAAAGGCATTAAGAGTTGTTAACCTAATCCTACATAGCTTTTTCTCTGGTAATATTACACTACTAACTAGGGCATACAAAACATTTGCTAGACCAATACTCAAATACAGCTCATCAGTCTGGAACCCACATCACGTATCTGATATTAACACAGTTGAGAAAGTCCAGAAATATTTCACAAGAAGAGTTCTACCCTCCTCTACTCATTGCAGAATACCTTATGCCACCAGACTTGAAATTCTAGACTTAGAAAACCTAGAACTACGCTGCCTTCAGTCTGATCTAAGTATAGTATATAAAATCATATATTGCAATGTCCTTCCGGTCAATGAATACTTCAGCTTCAACCATAACAATACAAGAGCACACAATAG
Organism: Naja naja; assembly: GCA_009733165.1. Lineage (NCBI taxonomy): Eukaryota > Metazoa > Chordata > Lepidosauria > Squamata > Elapidae > Naja > Naja naja. The sequence continues at coordinate 198,008,994 of CM019150.1, read as the reverse complement.
ATACAAACTCATGGTTAACCGCACCAAACTTGATTGCAGAAAATACGACTTCAGCAACAGAGTGGTCAATGTCTGGGATACTCTACCTGATTCTGTGGTTTCTTCCCCAAACCCCAAAAACTTTAACCTTAGACGGTCTACTATTGACCTCACCCCTTTCCTAAGAGGTCTGTAAGGGGCGTGCATAAGTGCACCAACATGCCTACTGTCCCTGTCCTATTGTTTCTTTTATTTTTCTTATATGTATTCATTTCATGTATTCACAACTATGTTTGTCCTTGTAAGTGACAAAATAAATAAATTAAAATTAAAAAATTAAAAATAATCTCAAAAGTACCTTTATTAGAGTAGCACCTGGCTCATCTGTGAAATTTTGAAACTAAAGTTTGCTGGACTTCCCACAATGTCCCAAACTACAGTCCATCCCCTTTCCCCCCCATCATCAGATCACATGGACCAATCGCGATCTGTCTAAGTGTCAGATCCCTTTTCTCTGCTCGCCACACTTAATAACCTTGAACTAAGAAAAGAATTTTATTTTGTCTACTTAGAGCTACTCAATTGAAATCACTGCCCTCCCAACTTCTCAGGCTATGTGGCAGCATGGAATATGGCTTCCAAGGCTGACAGCATATGTAGGAGAGCATGGTATTTATTTTACAGGTAGATAGTAAAAAAAATTGTTTCTGCTTTCTCTCTCCTAGAGAAAGCAGTATCAGTGCTAACTACACAGCCAGTTTAAATCCACAGGGTATGAATAATCAATGCCAGGTTTTCTGCTGATGCAGAAGTAAAGTGATAGAGGAGGGAAATGGAGGAAACGACTGCAAAATGCTTCAAATGGGAAAATTTAGCTGTAATGGAATTTAATTTTGGCAGCAGGCAGCAAGTGAAATTACTTTTGATGTCTAAACATCTGTCTGCCTGCCAAGCATTAATAGATAAACAGACTACTGCATGTTATGGTAAATTTCAGATATTAATGAGCTGGAGCGATGTCTAAACCCAGGATGGGCTCTTGGATATTGTTAGTAAATGGCCAAAAATTGGAGCTCAGCCCCAGTTTGTTGTTGAATCCCCAGATTTAAAGTTCTTTGATATGGTTGTTGTTTTGAAGAGCTGTTATGTTGCCTTGTTTTCTGTTTCATGTTGTCTTGTGCAGACAACTTCTGATTTCACACATGACCTTCAAAATTTCTAATATTGGTACCTTTCAGGGCACTTTCCCTTATTTCCATGAAGAAAAAGCTGGAAAGTTTTCCTAGAACTCAACTAGCTATAAACACAAGTTCAGAACAGAAATATATTTCATTATTTTTGACTGGGCTGAAAAATAGTATTTATGAGTTCAGTGGTTTCAAGTCTATGGAGCCTCTCAGTCATCCAGGTCATGGTTCAGAGGTGGTATTCAGCAGGTTCTGACCAGTTCTGGAAAACCAGTAATGGAAATTTTGAGTAGTGAGGAGAATCGGCAAATACCACCTCTGACTGGAGATTTTACAGTATCCTTCCCCTGCCATGCCCACCAAGCTACGCCCACAGAACTGGTAGTAAAAAAATTTGAATCCCACCACTGTCGTGGTTGTCCCAAAGGTGCTTTATCAAAAGGCAACTGGACTTTCTTTGGTTTTCCTTGAAGACGTTTTGCTTCTCATCAAGAAGCTTCTTCAGTTCTGATCTCAGAAATATTACAAAGGTAATATTCCTCTTGTTATTCCCTCATGAACATATTGATTCCTTCAATTCCTTCAGACAGAGCTGGTGAACCTAGCAAAAAACATGGTGGCCATTATGCAGGAAAACGTTTATCCTCCTAATATGAAAACTGGATAGTGTCTTACATTGTGATCACTCTTTCACTGGTGGATCTAATGCAGGAATATGCTATTTCCATTGGTCCAAAGGCTGCACCAATCTTTGCCAACCATATAGAACGCTCCAAAAATCCACAATATTTAAACTTGCTTTGGGGGAGGGATGTCATTCAGCATGTTAAGTTTGCATGAAGAGTCAGACGCGAACAGCTTCAGTGAAGAGTTTATTAGTGACTACAGCTCGAATGGACCCATCTTGGCTGGGCTACGGCTGCTACTTATAGCCAGCAGCCGCAGTTGCCAGCCAATCAGAGTGCAGGGTTTTCCCGCACTTTTCAAACCAATCATATTTGACATTTTACAAGAACAATTCAAACTAAACCAATGACATTCAAACCTACATACATAACACCCCTCCCCACTAGGTTCAGTCCATACCAAACCCCAACCTATCTAATGTATTCTTTTAAATAGGTGGGGCTCTTACGTTGAGACCTTCGTGGTTCAGAAGTTTTAACATTCTCACCCAGTGAGAGAGGAAATGTGTCTGCTGACATTTCCCTACTGGGACTTCCTGTGAAAGAAGACCCTGTTTGATTGTTAGAATCTGGTCTCTCCTCCCAACCCATCTCCAGCCCAATGTCAGCACCCAAGTCAGGTAGTGATGTACAATCTTCCACTTCTAAGGATGGATTTTGGCATTGTGACAGGTTTTGGAATGGTTCCTGTCGTAATGGCTCGTTACACATGGGATGGATTCTTGCTTGCTGATTATCCTCCTGCTCCTCCCCTTCCCCTAGAATTGACATCAGGTGAGGGAACTAGAGAGGAACAAGTGCGATGTTCCTGAGAAAACCTGGATCTAAGTTGATCAATGTGCCTGCTCCAGAGGACTCCATCCTCTGTTTGCACCCTGTAAGAACGAGGGCCTGTGATTTGAGTTATCTCAGCAGGAATCCACAAAGGTTCACCCATAAGGTTCTTAGCATAAACAGAATCACCCACACTGAATGTGCGAACTTTGGAAGTGGAATCTAGTGGTGCGTTGGGTGCGTAAGTGGGATGAAGGCGGTCAAGGGAAGACCTAAGTTTCCTACCCATCAACAACTCTGCTGGGGATAAGTTATTAGATGGGTTAGGAGTGATGTGCTGAACACTAAGAAGTTTTTCAACTTTCAGTGATGTCCCCAGGACCCAGTTGCTGAAGTTTCTCCTTGGTAAAACGTACCATGCGTCAGCCCGCCATTAGCAAGGGTGCCCAGGGGCAGTGAGGGCATGTCTGATACCCTGTTGTGCTAAATAGGATTCAAAAAGGTTGGATGTAAATTGAGGGCCATTGTCAGAGACAAGAACATCAGGTAACCCGTGGGTTACAAAAGTTTTTGAGCTGCTTGATGACAGCATCAGTTGTGGTGGATGCCATAGGGATTACCTCTAGCCATTTGGAATATGCATCTACTATAATAAGAAAGGTGTGCCCTCTGGTAGGGCCTGCAAAATCAATGTGAATCCTAGACCATGGGCCCCTAGGACATTCCCATTCCTGTTTGGGGGCGAGAGGTGGGGCAGGCCTGACTACCTGACAGTTGGGACAAGATGCAACCCAGTTTTCAACCATTTTGTCAATACCTGGCCACCATACATAACTCCTGGCCAATCCCTTCATCCTTACAATACCAGGATGACCCTCATGTAACATTTCCAAAACCTCTTTTGTAGTTTTGCAGGAATAACCACCCTGTTACCCCACAAAATACATCCTCTTAATACAGATAATTCAGTTTGCCTGGACTTAAAAGGTTGGGCCAGGTGAGGTAGATCTTGAAGAGGCCAACCTTTCTTAATCCAGCCTATAACAGGAGCCAATAAAGTGTCTTTGGCAGTCTCTCTGGCAATTTCAGCAGCATGCACTGGAAGCTTGGCAACAGTTTCTAGGAAAAAGGTGTGTGTTTCAGGTTCAAAGTCCTCCTTGTGGCAAGGAAGTGGGCAACGACTCAGTGCATCAGCATGTCCAATGTCCTTGCCAGGCTTGTGGATAAGTTTGTAAGAATAAGCAGCAAGAAATTCAGTCCACCTCAGCATTCTTGGTGACAGGATAGTAGGTGTAGGTTTATCTCCTGCCACAATGCCTAACAAAGGTTTGTGATCTGTAACAATGGTAAATGTTCTCCCATACAAATATTCATGAAATTTCTTGACAGCTGCAACAATTGCCAATGCTTCCTTGTCCAATTGGCTGTAATTCCTCTCTGCTTTGGTCAAAGTGCGAGAGTAAAATGCAATAGGGGCTTCTCTCCCACTGGGAAGCCTGTGGCTCAAACCCCCCACTCCAAAGGGGATGCATCACAAGTCAGTACAACAGGCAAATTCTCAGAGAACTGTATCAGTACAGCATCAGACGTGATTAGTCTTTTAATACTGTTAAATGCTGATTGTTCCTTCCTCCCCAGACCCAAACAGACTTTTTGTCAAGTAATCTGTGCAATGGTTCTGCAATGGTTGCCTTCTGAGGTAGGAACATGTGATAAAAGTTAATGAGTCCAAGGAAGGCTTGCAAATCTGTTTTGCATTTAGGTCTAGGGGCTTTTTGATTGCTTGAACCTTGGCATCGTAGGGTGGATGCCATGCTTGTCAATCATATAGCCCAGGAACTCAACCTTGTCAGTTTTAAGAGTGCATTTTTCTTCCTTGACTTTTAACCCCGCTTTCCTGAATCTGGTAAGGACTTCTCTGAGTCTTTCTTGTAACTGAGTGTCATTTTCAGCAGAGATTAACACATCATCAAAGTAAGGCACTACCCTGGCAGTCCTTGGAGCATCCTTTCCATAAGGCTTTGAAAGATGCCTGGTGCCACGCTTACTCCAAATTGTAACCTTTACATTTGAAGGCACCTCTATGAGTCACAATGGTTTGGGCCTCTGCAGTGGCATCATCAACTGTTAGTTGTTGATATGCCTGGGCCAGATCCAATTTGGCAAAGACTGTACCCCTGCCAAGTGAATGTAATAGATGATGCACCACTGGAACTGGGTATGCGCTCTGCTGCAGCATGGTTCAGTGTCCCCTTATAGTCCCCACAGATTCTTACTGACCCATCAGTCTTGACAGGTGTGACTATGGGTGTCTCCCATCTGGAGTGGTCAGTGGGCTCTAAAACTCCTTGAGCTATTAGTTTATCTAATTGTGCATCAATTTTTTCCTTTAAGGCAAATGGGACCCTTCTGGGCTTTAAACGAATTGGGGCACCTTGGGATCTAGGTTGAAAGTGATAGGGGTCCCCATATACTTGCCCAATCCTTCGCTGAAGACCTCTGGAAACTCAGACTTCAAGGCCTCCTCCCATTCAGAGTTGCTCACGTGATTGATGCCAGTCACCTCGATGCCTAGTGGATTGAACCACTCAAGTCCCAGCAAGCTTGGGCATCCTTGTCCACGATGGTCAGGGGCAAACGTTTGGTGTGGCCTTTGAACTTCACGTTGAATTCTCTTGTTCCAACTACTGGAATCTTGTTCCCTTGGTAGTCTTTAAGAGTCAGTGCTTGCTTCTGGAAATGTTTCTTCTGAATGTTGGGAAGTAGCCTGTGAATAGTGTCCCATGACACCATAGATAAATAGGAGCCTGAGTCCACTTCCATTTGGCAAGGCCTTCCTTCAATGAGTACCTTCACATGTACTTTTCTGCTTCTTAAGGTTGAAGAATGACCAATGGTGACTGTTTGATGAGTTTCATTCTTCCCATTTGCTTCTGAGTTGCCCCATTTTCTCACTGAAGTTGTTGGGCTTGAAATCTTTGTCAGGAAACTTTCTTCTGTGTGGTGGAGTTCTGGATGATTTGCAGACTCTTGCTAAGTGACCTCTTTTTTCACAACGAAGGCAGATGGTATCAAGAAACTTGCATTCAGTGCGGGGTGGCCCCCACAACCTCTGCAATAAAAGTCTTGCCTTTTTCTTCCCAGGTCTTTCTTTTTCTTTTCCATTCTGAGTCTATAAATTCCTTCCTCCACCTCACTGCAGTCTGATTCAGAATCTATTTGCTCAATGAGTTGTTGTGGACTTTTCCACATCAGAATGGCTTGAGGCCTTGTTAATTTTCTTCATGGCTGCTGCTGAGGACTTAGTGGCTTCTGCTGAGGAGGCCTCTTCTATGGCTTCCTTCAACGTGATCTTAGGTTTTAATAACAATTTGCTCTGAAGCACCTTGTCTTTGAGGCCTAGAACAAATCGATCGCATGGCCTCCTCCAAGTTGTTAAACTCGCATGCACCCCCAATGTCTCTTAAACTTGCCACAAGTCGTTAACATTTTCGCTTCCCCTTGATCCCGACGGTAAAACTCGTGTCTCTTAATGAGGCACGATACTTGTGGGGCGTAATGGGCTCTTAAAAGCTTTTCTAAATCAGGCCATTCCATTACCTTCACGTGCAGCTCCCGCCAATGCCTTCGCCATCTTGAAGACTGCCGGACCGCAGTGCGTAAGAAAGACCGCCCTTCCGCTCGAGATGTCGGCGAGGTCGCTTCCTTCCAAATACATTTGGAAGCGATCCGCATACGATTCCCAGTCTTCTGCCGCCGGATCGAACGGGCTGGGGGTGTTCAGCAGCCATCTCGCTCTTCTGCTTGTCTTCCGTGTCTTCTTCAGGGAATCCCACCTCGCCGCCAGTGTTAAGTTTGCATGAAGAGTCAGACGCGAAGAGCTTCAGTGAAGAGTTTATTAGTGACTACAGCTCGAATAGACCCGTCTTGGCTGGGCTACGGCTGCTACTTATAGCCAGCAGCCGCAGTTGCCAGCCAATCAGAGTGCAGGGTTTTCCCGCACTTTTCAAACCAATCATATTTGACATTTTACAAGAACAATTCAAACTAAACCAATGACATTCAAACCTACATACATAACAGTAAGTTCTTAGATTTTTGCATCTCTCTTTTTTGCCTTAACAGCCGTGCTGTCAACAATTCCAACAAATGGTGGGACATCTTCATGGCAAATTGAGGATGTCCTTGAATAAGTGGGGACAATATTGTAGCTGAGATCAGGAGCCAAATTCAGGTTCCAGGCAAGAAAAATATCTCTGGGAGAAAGGAGGGATAGTGAGAATGACTACACATACAGTGGCTCCTCCTAAGTATTTGGCAGGAACCAGTGTTTTTGTGATCTGCTTTATTAGTTGAACAGCTGGGATTTGAGGGATTCCATCAAAGCTCATAATGTAGCCTTAGGCTTATCCTCATTTGTCAATCACTTTGGACTTTAAAAAAAATTAAATATTGAGAATATCTGAAACAGTGGTAAAGTGGTTAGAGTGCAGTACTGCAGGCTACTTCTGCTGCCTGCCGGTTGCCTGCAATTTGGCAGTTCAAATCTCACCAGGTTTCCATTCTTCTGAGGTGGGTAAAATGAGGACCCAGATTGTTGAGGCAATATGCTGACTCTGTAATCCACTTAGAGAGGGCTGTAAAGCACTATAAAGTGGTATATAAGTCTAAGTGCTAAGTGTTATTGCTATGGTATTCACTTAAGAAGTTTTAAGTATGAGTTTAAGGATTTTTTTAATTGAATTAATAGCAAAAGAGAGAATGTAGTGTTGCTTTTAGAAGGGTATAAAAGGATTATGGACTTTATAACATTTTGAGTTTAAATATAAGAATCTCTCTCATGGGAAACTATTTTTTTGCATTCAGATGAAGAACAACATAACAAGCAAGAACTTTGAAAGTTGGACAGTAGAGGGCCCCAGAAAGAAATAAAGATTATAATTAAAGGTGAAGAATCTTTAAACTCAATTTAATAATGCAGAATTGAGAAAAATATTTTCATTTAATTTAATCATTCTCCAGATAGTTGCCCTTCACCATATTGCTTTTCTGAAAAGCATTAAAAATGTGGTTTGGTCAGTGGGCCTGGGGACAACAAATGAAGAAGGAGACAACTTGATTTCTATTGTTGCTGTTATGAGGGGGGTGGAAGATGGGATTTTGAATGTATTTTTATGCTGTGGATTTTTAAATGTTGTAACCACACAAACTCACCTATGTGTGAGTTGGAATATTAATATATATTATTAATATTAATCTATATTAATAGATTAATATAAGCTATATTAATCTGTTTAATAAATAAATGAAATAAACCATGGATGCGCTGAGAGAACAAGGGACTCAGAAGCTAAACACCTCTGTCATTATTGATAGACAAAATAATGTTATAGAAGTGGCACATGTTTTATTGGACAAAACTGAAATTGATTCAAATGTAGAATTAAAAATAATACTAGAAGGACATGGAAAAGGATGAAAAATTGAGTATACCAATGAAAATGGCTGTTATTTTGATAACTAAAAAGGACATACAAATAAAAGCACAATACGTTACAACAACCGAAGTCTAATCTTCATTAAGTCTATTTCGGTAAAAAATATGAATTTTGTTTTAAAGGGTTGCAATAAATGTATAAAATTCAAATATCATTTATTCATTCATTCAAACAATATATATCCATGATGGCGAACCTATGGCATGTGTGTTGGAAGTGGCACGCAGAACCACTTCTGCCAGCACGTAAGAGGTCACCCAGAAGAGCCCCACTGTGCATGCATGCACAGCCCCTGCCAGTCAGCTGATTGTCAGGTATCTTTCGCGTATGTGCGAGGGGAAAGCATGCTTGGGAGATGTGCATGCATGCACAGAGGCATGTGGCATGCTGGGGGGTCGTGTGCGCATGCACAGAGGTGTGTGGTGTGGTGTGTGTGTGCATACACAGAGGCACGTGGTGCATGTGCAGGGGGCGCATATGCATGTGCAGGGGATGGAGGAGTCATGTGTGCATTGGATCATGGGTGCAGGCATGTGAACGTGCACATGTGCATGTACTTTTGGCACGCAACTTGGAAAAGGTTAGCCATCACTGATATATATGATCACCAAACTAAAAAAAAGCAACTCTGCAGCTAAATACTATTAATTTTAAAAATATAACAAAAACACTACAACAATAAAAAACAGCATGAACAAAAGCCAAAAATAAGACATATTCAAAAATCCCACATCACTTTCCAGTTGGGCTCATCCAAAATCTTGATGCCTTAAACCAGGAAGAGTCAAGTTGATAGCCATTATATTCTAAGAAATGGAATCTTTCTTAGCTAAACTCCAGCACTGAAGAATACATACACTCAACAACTTCATACTTATTGGGGATAAAAGGCTAAGCAAACTCATTTAATATCTGACATGATAGCAGTGTTCCAATATTTGAGGGGCTGTCACAGAGAGGAGCACCTGAAGGCCAGGCAAGGAACAATGGATGGAAACTGATCAAGGAGAGATTCAACTTAGAAACAAGGAGAAATTTTCTGACAGGGAGAACAGTCAACCAATGGAAAAAGCTTGCCTTCAGAAGTTATGGGAGCTTCAGCACTGGAAGCTTTCAAGAAAAGACTGGAATACCATCTGCCAGAAATTATATAGAGTCTCCTGCTTGAAAAGGGGTTGGACTAGATGACCTACAAGATCCATTCCAACTTTGTTATTCTATACTATTCCAAATTAAATCAGAAGTACACAAGGAATCTTTTTGTGTACTATTACTGCATGCAGTTTCCAGAAAAGGGAATGCCATTTCTCTCAGAGACCCTGGAGACTGCTGCTTAATGATTCATCCTGAAATTTAATTTCTAAGCTTGTAATAATTTGGGTACTTAAAATGGAATTTGTTGCTGAAGGTTGAGATTCATAGCTACAAGTGCACATTATTGTCTTGTTGATGGAACAGACTTAGTATTTATACGACAAGCAGAGAAAAACTATAATCTGCTCTCTTCTTCTGTATTACTTTAGATTTCCCTCTGCAAAGGAAAACCAGACAATGGCCATTTGCTATTACTTTTTAGGAATGGTAAACGATTAGGTAAGTGATCCATTCTTCTTTAATTTCAAGGAGAAACATGAGTAGTGAATTACAATCATATACATAATAATTGGAGCATTCACAGTACTTCAACCACATTGTTTTTACAGGCTGAAACTGTAATGTCACTCTATTAGCAAAAACCTCATGATGTTGTTTTGAGCTATATTCAACAGGTAAATCCTCTACTATCATTAATGCAACCAGTTATATATTCTCTAGGGCCGCAATGGCGAACCTATGCCATATGTGCTGGAAGTGGCACGTGAGCCATTGCCCATTGCTCTTCTGGATTCCGGCAGACCAGCCAGCTGGTCTTCACAAGCAGCTGGGGAAGATGGTCTTCCAGGTGTGCACATGTACACCAGGTGGCTGCTCTTCTAGTTTCTGGTGTGTGCATGTACACCAGCCAGCTGATCTTCACATGTGCATGTGCACCAGAAACAGGAAGACCAGGTGGCCGGGGTGCATGCGTGTGCTGGAAACTGAAAGAGCAGCTGCCCAGTGTGCACTCCCGTTTCGGCACTCAGTGCGGAAAAGGTTCATCAACACTGCTCTAGGGCTATTGTTGGGTTCTCAAGAGTGTTTTGCAACACTTTTGTAACTTGTCCCCACAAGGACTTTGGCATGGGCAAGACTTCTGAATCACATACATGAACTGTTCTAAATGGTCAAGCACATGTAAAGTTCAGTATTTGATTCAATGCAGATATTCCTTAACTTAAAACATCTGTTTAGTGGCTGTTACAACAGCACTGGAAAAAGTGATTCATTATTAGTTTTCATATTTATGACCATTGCCGCATCCCCATAGTCATGTGATCAAAATTCGGACACTTGGCTACTGGCATATGATGGTTGCAGTGTTTCAGGGTCATGTGATCAACTGGTTCTCTATCTGAATATGAATATTAATCCCTCTAAGAAGTTGTCTGGCTGCCCTTTGAATTAGTGTTAGTTTGGTGTGGAGGATGGGTTAAATTCAGTATGCTTACATTTACATAAATGGTAAGAAGCCATTATAATAACTACTGAATGGTGCCTTGAATGAACACATTTACAGTTTTTGCCAGATAGCGCCTTCCCTCTTTATCAAATGATCAATCTGTACTTGTTAATTTGAAGGAGGAAGAATTGATTTCTCCACAGATAGGTGCATCAGGACTGCAAGATTTTCTTTTACAAGACTGCCTTTCCAAGCTGGAGATTGTGAACAATTTGTACTGTTTTCGGTGCTAAATTAAATGTAAACCTAATTAGTCAAGTCCTTCTGATGTTCCATGGGACTCACTCTCTTACGAATCAATACCTTACAACATAGAAATAAGGAGAAATTTTCTAACAGTGAGAGCAATCAACTATTGGAGCAGCTTGCAATCAGAAGTTGTGGGAGCTTTATCACTGGAAGCTTTCAAGAGGAGGCTGGACTGCCATCTGTCAGAAATGGTGTAAGGTCTCCTGCTTGGGCAGGGGGATTGGACCAGATGACCTAAAAGGTCCCTTCCAACTGTCATGCACCTGTTGGAGTCTGATTCTGAGGGGGAGGACAAACAGCTGACAGGGAGCGGGAGGTGGCTATGGAGGAAACTGTGGAAGGCACAGTCTGGCTGAGCATTCAGAGGAAGACCCAGGCCCACCCCCTCTTCAACCTAAGGCCCGCAGGGAGGAACGGATAAGGGAGCAACGTGGGTTACTCTTTTACTATGATTGTTAAGTGAGTCACTGCAGTTGTTGAATGAGTCATACAATCCTGAAGTAAATCCTGCCATTGGCTAGTCAGAAGCTGGCTGGGAAGGCCTTGGTTGGTGATCACGTGATCCTCCGTACACTACAGCTGTCCTAAAGGCATCCAGATACCATGTGCACAGATTCAAATCATGCCATCATGGAAGGATGCTGCAACAGGGCAAGAAGCAATGGAAGGAAACTAACAAAGGAGAGAAGCAACCTAGAACTAAGGAGAAATTTCCTGACATTTTAGTATGATTAATCAGTAGAATAGCTTGCCTCCAGAGGTTGTGGGTGCTCCAACACTGGAAGTCTTTAAGATGTGATCGGACAACCATTTGTATTAAATGGTATAGGGTGCTGGTGTCAAACTCGATCAGGTCATATGACATATTGTGACATATCACAACCTTTTGTCTTTGCAAAAAAGCCAGGCTAGGGGTGGCCTACATGTGATGTATCTGGCCCATGGGCCGCCAGTTTGACAGGCCTGGTATAGGGCTTGTTGCCAGAAGAATGGGTTGGGCTAGAAGACCTTCAAAGTCTCTTCCAACTCTGTTATTCTGTTATAAGAGGAAGAACCAGTTGTAAATCAGAACCATTGTAACTTTGAATTAGACCTCTCCAAACTTGGCAACTTTAAGACTTGTGGACTTCAACTCCCAGCTTAGCTGGCTGAGGAATTCTTGGAGTTGAAGTCCACAAGTCTTAAAGTTGCCAAATTTGGGGACCCCTGCTTTGAACAGTCACTAAATGAATGTTTGTAAGTTAAGGACTATCTATGTATGGAAGCACATCTAAGGAATTTAGATTAGGGTGCCTATGTAATATATAGCGGTACAAGCATGCTATGGAATTCTTGTTGTGTGTAATTGAACTAAATCAAATTACTTTGGTAACCCAAAGAATGTGAGGTATAGCTCATGATGTTCGCTTGTCGGATCTCCTGCAGCAATTAGAAATGAAAACTACTATGCTCATCAAATGACTTAGTATGGTAAAGATAAAGAAATCTTTGTATATAAGTTATTCTGCTCCGAGGTTCATCTAAAAGAGCAGAGGAGTCATTGCAGGTGGGGGAAAACTAATTTCTAGGTCTGTGTCACAAATATTGAACAGTTGATCTTCTGGCCATTTAGCTTAGTGGGTCTTATTTTCTGGATTTTTTTAAAAAAAGATATTGTTTAGAATAGAAGTATTAATCAAATTCAGGGGAATCTTGCTTACAATGCTATCAATATTTACTAAACAAAAGTTGCATGTTAAATATGGATCTTAGTGCAGACCACATATGTCATAAGAATTTAAAGACTTAACATAGTCATATGTAGCTCTTTGGTTTGCATGGCCTAAGGATGATGAGTAAAGCCAGCACTAGTTCATTAGAAAGCTTTCCAGGATGCTGGCAAGCTCATTATATTTAATCAGGTTACTAAGCTTGGAGAAGTAACCACCTAAAGAGATATTAGCATATTATATTAAGGAAAGCAATTCAAGAGGTAGAATTACTGACTGAAAAACTGCACATTTCCCAGAAAATAGAGTGAACTGCATCTTATCATCTCCTTGCAACATTTCAGAAATGTTGTAGCTTCAGAAATTAATCACCGTGGTTGACAAAAAAAAAACCCAGAAGTTCTGGGAAATGAGAATTGCATGGTTCCGTTTGCCTGCTGGCTCGTATTCAGGAATGCTGTGACACTGGTGGAAGAGCTGAACTGCCATTGCCTATCATCTCTCTGCTGCTTGAGCACCCAAACAAAACTTTTATCTTTAGGGGGAGTAGAAGGTTCTTTCCTACATCACTAAATGCAAAGGGAAAACATGAAAAATGAACATATTGCTATTTATGCAGTACAGTTAGCACAGTAGTGCTTTATTTAAAAAAGTCTTTAAAGTGTGCTTTTAAAATGTGTACAATTAAATCTGGGAAGGGTTTGATTTACAATTATCAGAAAGTACACATGACTAAAATAATTGTACATTCTTTCCTTGTTTACCTCTGCCAATATACTTGAATCCGATTCTGGGTTCAAGATCCCAGTGCAACAGGGGGAGCTCCTGTAACTTGCCCCAGCTCCTGCCAAACTAACAGTTTGAAATCATGCAAGTGTGAGTAGTTAAATAGGTACCACTTTGGCAGGAAGGTAACAGCATTCTGTTCACCTCAGGATATAGTCATGCTGGCCACATGACCATGGAAGTGTCTTCAGACAATGCTGGCTCCCTCGCCTAAGAAACGGAGATCAGCACTGCCCCCTAGATTGGGCATGACTGGATAGGGAAACCTTTACCTTTACTTTACCTTATCTTCTAAATCAGGGGTCTCCAACCTTGGCAACTTTAAGACTTGTGGACTTCAACTCCCAGAATTCCTCACCCAACTTTGCTGGCTGAGGAATTCTGGGAGTTGAAGTCCACAAGTCTTAAAGTTGCCAAGGTTGGAGACCTCTTCTCTAAATAACAGAGTTGTGGGAGATATGATGGACTGTGATGGAGCTAAGCTTTCCTTCCTCGCTGCTAAATCAGGGATGTTAGGTAGCCAATTCAGTTGAGTTCATGTGACCTGAATGTTAATTGGAGGAGCAATGGCTGGGGTTATTAACACTGAGCCTACATGCACATTCTAGGTGGCCTGACTATCGCATCACCTTCACTCTTCAACTACTTGTAGGAAGAGGATACCTCAATACCCTGTGCAGTTTGAAGTAACAGTACTTCTGTAAGGATACATAGGAATTTTCAGTCTCATTATAAGTTAAATGCATCAAAAAGGGGAGTAAGTTCTTTAACTGGTCTTTTGTGCTTGGGATGGAGAGAAGAGATAGCATGGGAGTAGAACTTGTTTAATACAATTTGTTTAGTGACTATTCAAAGCTATTGAAAAAGGTGAGTTATGACCATTTCTCACTCTTATGACCATTGCAGCATCCCCTCAGTCATGTGATCAACATTCGGATGCCCACTACCAGCCATGACCTCTTTGGAATTGGGCCGCGTGAATGGCTGGCCGGAGCATGTGTGTGCAGCACAACTTGCGCGAGTGGCAGGCTGGTGGACATTCACGTGTGTGTGTGTGTGTGTGTGTTTGGCTTGCACACATTGAGCTTGAGCAACCCAGTTCCCTTTTTGGCCCCCCAACTGGGCCACCAAGCCAAAAAGGTTTGGGACCACTGCTCTATACCATTTCAGACAAATGGCTGTCCTTCTTAAAAACCTCCAGTGATGAAGCACCCACAACTTCTGAAGGCAAGTTGCTCCACTGGTTAATTGTCCTCACTGTTAGGAAGTTTCTCCTCAATTCCAGGCTGCTTCTCTCCTTGAGAGTTTCTGTCCATTGTTTCTTGTCTTGCCTTCTCGTGCTTTGGAAAATAAGCTGATTCCTTCTTCTTTATTTTTTTTTAATTGCATTTATATGCCGCCCTTCTCCGAAGACTCAGGGCGCTTACAGCAACCCAATGCGCTCAGCAATAGCCTTCATTCCATTGTATATGCCTGCTTATTACTAAGCGGCATTTTTACAAAGTCAGCTTATTGCCCCCAACAATCTTGGGTCCTCAATTTACCTACCCCAAGAGGATGGAAGGCTGAGTCAACCTTGAGCCTGGTGGGATTCGAGCCTGCAGTAATTGTAGGCAGCTGGAACTTAAGTGCTAGGCATTTAACAGCCTGAGCCACCAAGGCCCATTGGCCTTTGAGGGGCAGCTTCTCAAATACTGGAATACTGCTATCATGTCCCTCCTAGCCCCTTTTTTCTCTGAAGTAGCCATGGCTAGAGTTCACCTGGAGCTTTATTCTAAAGCTTTGTTGTTGTTTGTATGTTTCAGTAAGTTTGTTCTTACTTGTTTGTGCTTCCATCTTTCCCTAAATCCATAACTTGCACCATTTTAAACTTAAACACATGAAGTTCCCTAAATCCATAACTTGCACCATTTTAAATGTGAAACACATGAAGTTAGATTGTTGCAAATTTGCAACAGTAATGCCTCCTAAAGCATCATCTTTCCTTCTACTTTAATCTAACTGACGGTTACATGTTTTTTTTATCCAATTGGTTCAGAAAAAAATATGTTTTTCTTTCAGATTTCTAATTCAACCAGATCTCCAAATTCACATTGCATATTAGGTGACACTTATTGTATAAACAAGTAAACAAATCAAATTAGCCCTGATCCAGTCAAATTATTTCACCCCCATTAGAATAATGAAGAAAAAAGTTCTGTTGAAATATAATTAACTTTGCAAGGATACCTAGTGCATACATATTTGATACATGTCTAATTAAAAAAACTGGCAACACTTTCTTACCACCTTTTAAATAGAAACAGAAATTGGTTATCGAGTCAGACTTGTCTTCCCTGAGAGAACAAAATAAGCCAGAAATATTTATGGGAGCCTTCCTGTTTGCTTGTTTAGTCAATGAGTTGCCTAATTTAAAAGTGTATGACTTTTAAATGCAGCTCTTCAAATCATGACTCAGTGTTAGGTGAGCATCTGCAGAGGATTGTTGTAGATATATAGCCGATGACTCACCTTCATTTTTACACTAAGGAATCTGAATAATAGATTACCTTGAATTGCCATCCTTTGTCATTTATGTAATCACAGGAAATGCTTGAAGCAACTATTGCTCATTTGCCAAGCTGGGGTGTTTGAAGGATGTACTTGAGAGATGTTTAATGCATGGCACTTAACCAAAAGTTGAGAACATAAATTGTTCAGGATTAGGCAAGGGGGAAGGTTACTAAACATGTTATTAGTACCACCATTTGTTTGAGGAAGGGTCTACACTGCTTGCCTCCAGCAATAACACAAAGGAAAGAGGACTGCTGCTAGATCAGACTTTCCCACCTTCTCCATCCTCCAGATGTGTTAGATTTCAACCGCTAGAATTTCCAGCCAGTAGGATCAATAACTGTACAAAGAGTTAAGAGCCTTGGTGGTGCAGACTGTTAAATGACTAGCACTTAAGTTCCAGCTGCCTGCAATTACTGCAGGCTCGAATCCCACCAGGCTCAAGGTTGACTCAGCCTTCCATCCTCTCGGGGTAGGTAAATTGAGGACCCAAGATTGTTGGGGGCAATAAGCTGACTTTGTAAAAATGCCGCTTAGTAATAAGCAGGCATATACAATGGAATGAAAGCTATTGCTGAGCGTATTGGGTTGTATCCCAAAAATTGTAAGCTGCCCTGAGTCTTCAGAGAAGGGCAGCATATAAATGTAATTTTTTAAAAAAAGAATTATCAACATGTCTTAGCTGGTAAACAAGAAATTACAGTTCATTCCTGACTTACAACCACAATTAGAGACAGACCTTCAGTCACTAACTGAAGTAATTTTAAGTGAATTGCACCTGATTTTACAATCTTTGTTTTTACCATGGTCGTTAAGCAAATAATTGAGTGGTGTGGTGGCCTAGAGGTGGAGCTATCACTTCACAATCAGGAGGCTGTGAGCTCAATCCTAGGTAGAAGCAGATATTTCTCTCTCTGGGCATGCTGAGAATATATCTGCTGAACAAAACTCGCATTGGCAACAGGAAGGGCATTTGGCCATTAAAACATTCAGCTTCATTCAGTTGCTCCACCCCACAAGGGGTCATTAAAAGAGGATGATTAAGCAAATCATTATGGTTAAATGAATCATATATGTAGGAAATGAGTAGGCCAAACCTGAGAATGGGGTCAAATGCATCATCATTTGGTGTTGCTCCATTCCCATATGAGACCTAAGTCCTAAATTCCATTGATTCCTATTTAGCACCAATTTTCCTTAACCATTAGTATATCAGATTCTTGTGTATAGCATGTAATAAACTTGAAATGCTTTCAACTAAACTCCTGATCCTTGTTATTTGTGCTTAATAATATGGTTGTTAGGTGATTTGACCTTCCATATTGACTTTGGTTGTTGGAAGCCAGCTGGGAAGGTCACAAATGTCAATCATGTGATCCTGGGATGCTGTAACTATCAAAAACATGTGCTGGTTGCCAAGAACTTGAATTTTGATCAGATGACTGCAAAGACAATCATAAGCAAAAGGACAAGTTGTAGGTGTGAGTGCTGGACTTTTATCAGCACTGTTGTTACTTTGAACAGTCAGTAAACAAATAGTCATCAGTCAAGGACCACCAGGCTAGACATAGACAGTTGCTATTATTGTTCAACTTGTAGCTTTGCATAGGGATCCAGTATAAGCTATAATGGCATATATGTACATATCATGACATCTTTGCATGAATAGTCTTGTTTGCATCACTTGTGTAATGATGCCATGATATGCATCGTGTCACTTGCATTGACCTGCAGATGCTTATTTACCATGACCATATGGTAGGCCCAAAAGTGCTTTTTCAAGAGGCAACTGGACTTTCTGATTTTTCTTCGAAGACATTTCACTTCTCATCCAAGAAGCTTCTTCAGCTGAAGTAGCTTCTGGATGAAAAGTGAAACGTCTTCAAAGAAAAACCAAAGAGTCCAGTTGCCTCTTGAAAAAACACCTTTGGGACAACCATGATCTGGATGACTGAGAATCTCCATACATGCACTATATTGTAGTTCAATCAGTCACTTTGATAGCAGCTGAAAAGACTTGCTGTTTACTGACCAGTCTTGAATCTAGACTCTTCTTGTTTTTTTTAATTTAGCTTAACTGAGTGGTTGGATGGATTCATATAACATTCAAAACCCTGTTTTGTTTCATGTTTTGTGGAACAAGCCATATATCCTGATTCACACATAACTAATTCGTAAACTATGACTTTCAAACCACAATATTACAAGCAGGCTCAACAGTACATAAACCCAACCAGAGACTAGGTATATACTGTATATGGGCATAGACATTTTAATCTGGTATATTTTTAATTCCTCAATACTTATATTTTATATATTGTAGTATGTGATAAATATCAAATATAATTTGTATATTTTAATATTTATATTTTTCATTGAAAATTTCCCTTGTAATAATTTTGGAATTATTATGTGTTGGATCATAATTAGTCTTGCTCATATAATTAGTCCAAGAAGGCCTGCAAAACAATTAGATTGGAAGTATAGCCACATTTTGCTGTTGGCAAGCAAGGCACTTCAGTTGTGGGAGAAAAGTCAAAATGCCCTCATTTCTCATTCATTTTCACAAATAAATTGACAATTTTTTTCAAGCCAAGTCTTTTCTTTATAGATTTGCTTCACTATATATCTATTGAAATTAAAAACAAATATCCGTTACAGAATCTATGATAAAATTCATATTTATCCCTACTTTAAGATTCTGGCATAATAGATTGAGGAAACCCAACCAACTATACTTTATTTAACAATTTCTGCTTATACAAATCATGATTTTGAGCTAAAAAGAAGAAGAAATAATGAAGAAGAAGAAGAAGAAGAAGAAGAAGAAGAAGAAGAAGAAGAAGAAGAGGAAGAGGAAGAGGAAGAGGAAGAGGAAGAGGAAGAGGAAGAGGAGGAAGAAGAAGAAACAGAAATAATAATAATAATAATAATAATAAGAAGAAGAAGAAGAAGAAGAAGAAGAAGAAAAAGGAGGAGGAGGAGGAAGAGGAGGAGGAGGAGGAGGAGGAGGAGGAGGAAAGACCCTAAATTCAAAATCCAAATTCAGGTGTCCATCCAGGACTATAACCAATCAATCAAAATAGAGCTGGAAGGGACCTTGGAGGTCTTCTAGTCCAACCCCCTGTTCAAGCAGGAGACCCTATACTATTTCAGACAAGTGACTGTTCAGTCTTTTCTTAAAAACTTCCAGTGATGAAGCACCCACAACTTCTGACAACAAGCTGTTCCACTGGTTAATTGTCCTCATTACTAGGAAATTTCTCCTTAATTCCAGATAGTTTCTCTCCTTGATTAGTTTCCATTCATTGTTTCTTATCCTGCCCTTTGATGCTTTGGAAAATAAGTTGACCCCCTCTTCTTCGGGCAGCCTTTCAAATACTGGAATAGTGCTATCATGTCTCCCCTAGTCCTTCTTTTCTCTAGACTGGCCATACCCAATTCCTGCAACCATTCCTCATATGCTTTTGTCCCCATGCCTTTAATCATTTTAGTTGTTCTTCTTTGCACTGTTTCCAAAGTGTCGATCAATCAAACTGGATGCAGTATGTGGCCTTACTAAGATGTGACCTTGCTAAGGTTTTATAAATGACTTCACCTGATTTGGATTCTGTGCTGCCCTGATTAGAAACTTCTTAGCGCTGCAATAACAAGAAGATTATCAAACACAAGTGAATATGACGTGTGAATCTAATCCAGCCTCATTGTGATTAATGAGTTCTGGATATTTAGTTTAGTAAAGTGATCAAAAGCTCCTTTTGTCTTATCATTTGCTTTAAGGACTGATTCCTTGAGGTTTTATTCCAGTGTTCTTCTTTAATACCAAACCTGACTGTATTGGTGTTTACTTCTTCTTTGTGTGTCTTAAAGCTCCATTTTTGGCCAGGAAACCTTTTTGTAAAAAAAATCCACGTTTCCAAGCTAAAGACTTTAATGCATAGTGCATGGCCCGTGGCTAAATTTAATTCCATAAATACCAGCCTCTTCCTTAGTTTCACAAGAAAGATGATTCCTTACGTACTTAAACACTGCCAAATTTTTGTCCTCAATTATCTCTTGACTGTGCCAAAGCAGAACTCTCTAATTTGCTCAGCTGAATGGACAAGCTCCTCTGAAGTTAGCAAGTGACAGCAAGTGTGATGGGTTTTGGTCTCTGGCATCTGCTAGTTGATGGAGCAAGAGCGCCTGCAATAAATCTAGTTTAATGCCAATGTTCTCACCTAACAGTACTAATTCTAACAGCAATTTATTTTATCGCTCTTATGTCTCCAGCCGTTCCTAATATCTGAAACATATAAATGAGAAAATTGCAGGCTTTCAAGGAAAAAGTATTAAGAAGCAATAAGCAAAGGGAAATTAATGTCCTTAAGATTTTGCTCATTCAGCATCGGTCATGTAATTAGAAACAGTTAAAACATGCGAGAGAAAGAACCGCATTATGGGGTATGTTTCTTACAGATAATATTTTGAATGCAAAACCTTTTCTTTATGTAACGGATGGTATGAGACATGCTAAATTGGAATTAAATACTGAACAAGCCATCACATTTTCTATAAAGTACAACCAAAAATTATCTGTCAGAAAATCCCCCAGGGTGGATTTCATGTCGTAGAAGTATTGTAAGCGAATTCTTGGACTGAACCAGGCAGTGAAGCATTGACTTTCGGACTTGAAAGGAAGTTGTGATCCTACAGACATGCACTCATATTCTTAGCAGGATTTGGGGGAAATGTCATGGAAATAATACTTAGACCCATTATAGGTGGTCCTCGACTTATGACGGATCACTTAGCAACTGTTCAAAGTCACAACAGTCTTACTTGGGGGGTACTTAGAGCCTATAAATACCAGCCTCTTCCTTAGTTTCACAAGGCAGAGGGTCCTCATGTACATAAACACTGCAAAATCTTTGTCCTTGATTATCTCTTGACTGTGCCAAAGCAAGACCTCTCTAGTTTACAAGTGTTTTAAAATTTAAATGTATTGTTTTATCCTAGAAAATAAAATATAAAACAGTAAAACAAACACAATGAAAGAACACCAAAGCATACATTCAAACCTAATGATGACAACAACAAAATAGTATATAAAAAAGGAGGAAAAAAGTGGTCAGTTAAATTTAACATTTAAATTTAATTGACTGCTTTAAATTTAATTTGAAAATTTTGATGATTGTCCCTCCCCCACATACACACACACTTTGGGTGCTCAGCAACTGAGCCAGAGTTATGGCACTTTGTAGCATCACACAGTCACAAGACTGAATTTTAGAGTAGTTTTGCTGAAAAATGACATTTACTTTTGGTTTTCATCAAAAGCGCATCCATAGCAAACTAAAAAGAAAGTTCATTAAATTCATTAAATTGCTTCATGATTGTCACGAGTTATGACCATGATGGGCAGGCTCCATTATGGTCATAACTTGAGGACTACCTGCAGTTGCTTAGAAAGAGCAGGAGTGGCCATGGGAAGCAAGGGGCATATCAGAAAAGTCAAGGTGGCAACCATGACCATACAGTTGTTGCTCCACCTTATTTTTTCATTCAACATGATTTTACAGGATTGACCTAAAGTTTGTTCTGACCTTAGGCAACTTTATGGACAAGGGCAGTTACCTTGCCAACATCTTAAGAAATCTCAAGGACAAGATCCAGCTAGAAAACCAAAGAGTTTATGAAATACCATGCAAAATTTGTCCAGCCACATACATTGGACAAACCAACAAGAGAATAAATGCACGCATCACAGAACACAAGAACGCAGTCAGAAAAGAAGAAAATACTTCCTCCCTTTTCCAGCACCTTAAAGCCACAGGACATGAAATTGATTTTGAGGAAACCAAATTAATCTCCAATACTGAACACTTCAACAAGAGAATAATTAGGGAAGCCATCGAAATAGAGAAACACCCCCATAACATGAATAAACGGGACAATACCTCCCACCTACCAGATATCTGGAAACTAGCCCTAATCAACAAACGAGTCCCAGCCACAAAAACCAACACTGGACCCAAAACAACACATGACACCACCACCAATCTCCCTCACCAGACTCATACCCAAACCCATCCCATAGACAAAAGACAACCACCGTCCAGAAACCAGACCACGGCTGCATCACCAGCTGCTACACCCTCCGACCCCCAAACTAAGCAAACTCACACACGCCATGAACACATAGCCAGACCTCAAACTCGAAGCCAAACCAAAGCCTGGAACATTACATCACAGCCATCCACTCAGGATATCACATCACGGAACTCAGGAGGTTACACCACAGCCAATGACCCAGGAGATTACAGCACAAGACCCAGGATGTCACAACAATAGAACTCAGAAGGTCATCACACAGCCCATTACCCAAGTCGTTACAACACAAAAGGCTGATAAACACACAGCCAGTATCTCAGCCACACAGGGTCTTATGAAAAAACCAGCCAATCTGCAAACATCAACTCCATCAACCAATCAAGAAGTAACAACACAGCAAACCAACCCACTTACAACAGAGCCAGCACACCACACCTCCCCACCAGTATTTATATAGAGATGGTAGCTCCGATCACACTTTGCTCGCACAAGCATGAAGCCAAAATCACCAGCCTGAAGATGGTGAGTGGGACCTCGTCGAAACGTTGCCAAGATACTCTCAATCTTACATGGGAAAAGACCCGAACACACCAAGACCTGCATACCTGTACCCATGAAAATCTATGAAAACAAATGTGTGTGTGTGTGTATGTGTGTGTGTGTATACACACAAACACACACACACATATATATACATTTGTCCCATCTGACTTATGTTTCCACAGAAGGCAACACCTGTCTCAAGGTGGGGTATATTTGCAACATTCATTGGAAACTTCATTAGGTAATCCTGATTGTGTGCAATGAAAAAATATATATATAAAACATTTCATCAGTTTTTTTCAACTTCTCATAAAAAGGAATATTGGCTTAGGAACCAATGTTAATCCCTCCTGTGGACTTTAGAAGAAGCAATGGTATCTGGACCAAATAAACGGAATAATGGAAAGTTTAAACTGAATAACCTGCCTCTCTAAGAAAATCCATTTTTTTTAAAATCCCCCAATATTTGAAAAAAAAAATGCTTTTAAATCATATTTTCCCCTTGAGTCTGAGCTTTCTGCAATGATGTTAATTTCATACACATTCCAACTAATGATAAAACATAATAACAAATAATAAAATCCAAGCTTCAAAGTTTTGTATATCTTCTTCATTCACTCTGGCTGCTTGATGGCTTTCAAAAGGGATTTTACAAATTAACATTTAAAATAAACTTGTGATAAGTCTGGAACTATGCAGCAACAGTCAGATAATCCTTACCTCTAGGAAAGAATAAAAACCAGAGAAGGAAGTTATGGATCCTGCCCTAAAGGGGAAGTTTATTGTAAACAAGAGCTTCACCTCAGGCAAAACTTTTCCTTGATTCTAAGTAGCTCAGGATGAGGTCAAGCTATTAAAGGGATGGTGGTATGATTAGCTTGTATCATTAGGGGACATCCACTGGATTGGGTGATTCATAGTTCATCCACTCTTCCGGTTCTACAGGAAAGATAAAAGGAGAAAAAGGGGACAGCCAGAATAGAGCCTTGCTAACATAAACTGAGCTAGCACTCTGTTCAAAATGCAAAATTAAAATCCAGGCCAACATCTTTTTTCACATGCTGATACATTAATACAGTTTTTTACGAGGCATCTGAAGAAAGGGCTTTCCCCCCCAAGGACCTTCTAATGGGAAGGAGACAACAACAAGAACAAAAAGTGAATATTTTAGTTATGTTTGCTGAGTCCAGATTACAGTATGGCTAGTACCAAAGTTAGAAAGGTTTCAAAAACCTCCTTTGGGAAACATATACCATGATTCCAAAGGACTTCACCTAACTTATCCGACATTACACAATAGTCTTGCCAAATAAGCCTGTATTGTAACCCTTATTTTACATACAAAGAGCTGAGACTGAGATGACTCTTTGCTAAAGGGCACAAAAATGAATTAATGGGAAAGCTGAGCTTTGAACAATGGTGTCTCCAGCTCCTATATTGAGAAATAACCTTGCTGTTACATCTATTCTCAGAGCTGTAACTAAAACCCAAGCATAAATTCACCTCTTGTTCTTGCTCAGTTTTCCTAATTCTCCTGCTAGATGTGTCTGCATGATTTGTGTGGGTGATCCTTTAAAGCTGAGCATTATCCAGCCAAATTATCCAGAACTGAGTAATTTTTTAAAGTGAACACACACACACACACACACACACTCTGTGTCTACGTATGCGTGAATCATCTTTCATTTCTCTTAACTGCTATGGTCCTGGAACTTATCACCTCCAAGTTTGAATAAAACAGCTTTGGTTATTCTTGTGGCATTCTGGTCAAACGTACTGTCCCTGCTATTAATAAGGGATTCTGCATTTAGCACAGGTACAGCTAAGCTACTAAAATAATCGTGAAAGACTTAGATGACCAGTTTAATAGGGAGCAATATTTATCAGCCCATCTCTATGATTAAATGTACAGTACAGGTAGTCCTCAACTTACAACAGATTATTTAGTGACTGAAGTTACAATGGCACTGGGAAAAAATGATTTATGACCATTTTTTCACACTTAACAACCATTGCAGCATGCCCATGGTGATGTGATCAAAATTCAGATGCTTGGTATGGAAGAATGGATGCAGAAGCGGATGGAGTTGGCTGAAATGGCAAAACTGACTAGTCTGATTAAAGAAAAGAACATAAGCACTTTTTTTTCCACGTGGAAACCGCTGCTGAATTTCGTGCTTGATGTGGAAAAGAATGTAACTTTGACTTTGGTTTTTATAGATTAGAGTGATAGGTCATTATAGAAATGACTTGTTCATATTGTTATGTATGTAGGTTTGAATGTTATTGGTTTATTTGAACTGTTCTTGTAAAATGTCAAATGGTATTGGTTTAAATAGTGCGGGAAGAAACCCTGCACTCCCATTGGCTGACAGCTACGGCTGCAGGCTATAAGAAGCAGCCGTAGCCAAGCCAGGACGGGTCCCTTCGAGCTGTAGTCACTAATAAACTCTTTGCTGGAACTCCTCGCGTCTGACTCTTCATGCAAACTTAACACATATTATTATGGAAAAACAAAAAAGGTGTGATTTGATGTTAATGCCCTATTCTGCTACAACGAGAATCGGAAATCAATGCTTCTTTTTATTTTCCTTCACGTCTCTCTCCCCTTTCCCCTTCTTTCTCAGTGTTCTTTTATTTACTTTTGTATTTTGCATTTTATAATACTTTATAACTTAATAAAAATGTTTGATTAAAAAAAATCCAGATGCTTGGCAAATGATTCATATTTATGATGATTTCAGTGTTCCGGGGTTATGCGATTACCTTTTGCAATTTGACAAGCAAAGTCAACAAGGAAGCTAGATTCACTTAACCGTGTTGCTAACTTAACAACTGCAGTGATTCACTTAACAACTGTGACAAGAAATGTTGTAAAGTGGGGCAACATTCACCTAACCAATGTTTCGCCGAGCAACAAAACATTGAGGCTCCATTGCGGTCATAAGCCTGTCTGTCAAAATTGTAACCTGCAATGTGAGAGGAATAAAGGATACAGAATATGAAATAACAAAGGAAATAAGAGAAAGGAAAATGTGTTGGTCCGTAAAAGAAGGAAAATGGAAGGAGGTACTTGTAACCATTCTGTCAAACCTGAAGGGAACCTGGATGAGGCCAACTTTGAGGCTTCAGGGTTGCCACAAGGAAGAAGAAAGGACAGGGAGGGGGGGAAAGAGCTAGCCGGGGGTTGTAGTCAAAACAAGAAGTTTTCCTGTGGGAACCAAAGACATTCCAACAGATGGCTGGGGAGAGGAGGAATGAAGTATCCAAGCAACCGGCCTGCACCTTGATTGGACAATGTAACTGAGGGCTTGGAGGAAGGGAGAACGTTTACTTTTTAATTAGGTGAAAACTTCAGGAACCTTCAGAGTCAGTTTTCACCAGTTGTGCCAATATGAGATTTCCATAAATTGTTTCTTGAGGAATCTACCTGCCTCAGAGTTCTGCTTTCTTTGGGTGCATTACTTGGAATGCTGACACATTCGTTAAATGACTGTACAAAGTTACAATGGCACCAGTGATGAGATTCAAATTTTTTTACTGCTGGTTCTGTGGCTTGGTGGGTGTAGCATACCTTGGTGGGTGTGGCAGGGGAAGAATACTGCAAAATTCCCATTCCCTCCCCACTCCTGAGGGAAGGTTACTGCAAAATCCCATTCCTTCCCCACCCCACTAACCTGATTTCCAGCTCTGTTCTCCTGTGCAGGGCAACAAAAGAAGACCCAGCCAATCAGTTGGGACTCGGGAGGCAGAGAATAGATGGTCAAAAGTGGTATTTGCTGGTACTCTGAAGCACTCAAAATTTCCACTACCGGTTCTCCAAAACTGGTCAGAACCTGCTGAATACCATCTCTGAATGGCACTGAAAAAAGTGACTTATGACCAGTGTTCAGTTATTCAGACGCTTGGCAACTGGCATATATTTATGCCATTTCACTGTCTCAGGGTCACCTCATCACCATTTGTAACGTTCCTAGCTGGGTCCCAACCAGCAGAGTCAATGTGGGAAGCCAGATTCACTTAACAATCACATGGTTCACAACTGCAGTGGTTTGCTTAACTCCTATGCCAAAAAGATTATAGAATGGGGCACAACTCACATAACAGTTGTCTTGCAGAAGTTTTGGCTGCAATTGTGGTGGTAAGTCAAGAGCTACTTGCTTGAGTGAAGGTGGTATGATCTTGTGAATTAGAATAGAAGGCATATGTTTTATTATGAATAAAATGATGAAAGATACTCTGGTAATTGAATGTTGTTGCTACTTTGAATGATGACATTCTATAAAGCACATGTGAACTTCGGTAAAGGATTCATGGTGTTGGAAGAAATGTCCATCTGCTTCAGTTCCAAGTGGGGAGAAAGACACTGGAAACATGGAGGCTGATTGGATAGTTTAATGAAGCAGAACCCACAAGCACATGGTTCTGGTGCAGCTGACCACATGGAGTTGAGAGAGAGATATATATTTATATTCTCTTGGGCTTTGAACTTGAGCTTCCTGTTCCTGTGCAAGAATATATATTCTATTGGCTGGTGTCAGATTCCCATGGGGCTATGCAGGGGTTATAGCTGAGGTTAAAGCTTGCTGGGTGATGCAGTGTAATGAATAGGCTTGTGTTCTGAAAGGGTGTTGGGCAATTCCTATTGTGTCTTAATGGCTTTGTCCTTGAGTGAGGGATAATCCCATCATCCTGAAGCTGAAGGTCTTTTGTCTTGTAGATAGGATGCCTCAGTCCTGCTAGGGCTATTAACAAAGGTGGGGACTGCTTTCCAAGAGCATGTTTCTCCTTTAGGGAAATATAATATTCTGGCTTTTATTTCTTAAAATACTTCATTCTTCTAGGAGATGTGGGGACGCTAACTTTCTACAATGGCTGATCTTGTTTTCAGTGTTTCCTGTTTCCAACTCTGACATGTTATTGTATTCTGGTTTTCACAAAACTGTATGTGTTTTGATGAGACAACTGCAGAACAAAATTTGGAAAAAAAAGAATTCCAAAGGATAACTGCAGCTTAATAGTTATACTGAGGCACAAGTGTGAAACATTGAAGTTGCTATTAACATATAAACTGAACAAGTTTCTCCCCATCCATATTTTCTCATGAATTTCAATATCCACCCACTCACTTATGCTGGGACCTAAGCAGGTGAAGCTCCATTCTCTGTCTTCCTCTTAAGACACTGAATGCTCCACAAAGTGAATTGCTTCAAAATCTCCTGCAAGTCAAAAACATTTTGAAGTTGTTTATTCTTAGCTTCCTCAAACCCAGAGGTGGTATTCAGCACGTTCTGATCAATTCTGTAGAACTGGTAGCGGAAATTTTGAGTAGTTCGGAGAACCGGCAAATACCATCTCTGACTGGCCCCACCCCCATCTATTCTCTGCCTCCCAAATCCCAGCTGATTGGCTGGGTCTTTTTTTGTTGCCCTGCACAGGAGAATGGAGCTGGAAATCAGGTTAGTGGGGTGTGAAGCAGTGGTGGGATTCAATTTTTTTTACTACCGGTTCTGTGAGCGTGGCTTGGTGGCCGTGGCAGGAGAAGAATACCGTAAAATCAGACAAGCAAAGTTAATGGCAAAACAGATTTATCTAACAAATGTTAGACAGCTGCAATGGTTCGCTTAACAATTGTGGCAAAAAACCCTTGTAAAATGAAGAAAAAAGTTATTTAATAACTGTCCTGTTTAGCAACATGAATTTTGGGCTCCATTATGGTCATAGGTTGAGGACTACCTGTACCTGTACCTAATTTTCCTTTTTAAAAAAAGTGGTGCAGTTGTTAGAATGCAGTTCTGCAGGCTAACTCACTCCAGGAGTTCATTCTGAACATTGGCTCAAGGTTGACTCAACCTTCCATCCTTCTGAGGTCACTAAAACAAGGACCCAGATTGTTGGGGGTAATATGCTGACTCTGTAAACCACTTTGAGAGGGCTGTAAAGCACTGTGAAGTGGTATATAAGTCTAAGACTCTACGTGTTATTGCTATTGCTATTCTCTTGAAGGGTTCCTTATAATCTCCAATCTTCTACAGCATTACCACTAGCAAGCACATCCAGGCACTACCCCCCTATAGAACATGCCATTTCAAGAAGCAATTTTGATTGTTGGGAGATCAAAATTTTAGAGATGGGGCAGACCAGTTCTGGTGACCATTGCCACAGAACTTGATCTCTAAGTATAGTAGCATACTTCCTTGTTTCCTATGGCTTTGTGTGTGCAAAGCTGTAGCATAGCTAATGCTAGGAAGTGTCTGCTCAAGTGGAAGAGATGAGGTGCCACCACTTCATCCAGGCCCCCCACCTCTCTCCAATAGCAATTGAGGGGCCAAGAATAGGAGAAGCTGGTAGCTGTGGTGGTGGAGGCTCAGAAGGATCAGAGATTGCCCACTGCTACTAAAACTCCCAAGGACAGAATAATGGCATATAGTATAAGTTCAAAGCCATGCAGATCAGCCTGCAACTACTTTAAGGGGTGAGTCAGCAGAGATAAAACTGCTAAGCATCATTTAACCACGGGGGTGCTTTAAGCACCTGCAAATAATTTACTAAGCAGTTTGAGGAGGAAGGAGCTTCCCTCTGTGCAGAACTTAATGGCACTGTGGAACTGGGGAGACATCTGGAATCCTATTTAGTTTAGTTTAGTTTTGTTTTTTAGGAACCATTACAGTTTCTGAGATATAAAGATGTGGGCAAGATGGTTGCTTCTGCTACTCCATGTAAATTAAACCCTGCCCACCTTGGCTTTGAATAGAAAGGGTGAGAAGTTATGTTCAGGGAATGGTAAATGCCTTACCAATTCAGGAGTTCATCCTCCAGCTTGATAGAGATGGTGGTGCAGCTATCCATGGACTAAGAACAGAAAAGATGTTCCACCTTGTAAATAATTCCATTATTTCAGGAGAATGTCAGCTTCATATATTATAGGATGATATGTGTTAGCTGAACCCATTCCAGTAAACTTTCAAATTGGGTTTTGGGATCAAAACTGCTTTTGTCATCTCAGCAGATGACCAGGGGAAAGATGAAGAAGCATCATTCATTTGAATAAGCTACAGGTGAAACTCAAAAAATTAGAATATCGTGCAAAAGTTCATTTATTTCTGTAATGCAACTTAAAAGATGAAACTAATATATGAGATAGACTCATTACATGCAAAACAAGACAGTTCAAGCCGTGATTTGTCATAATTGTGTTGATTATGGCTTACAGCTCATGAAAACCCCAAATCCACAATCTCAGAAAATTAGAATATTACATGCAATCAATAAAACAAGGATTGTACATAGAACAATATCGGACCTCTAAAACGTATAAGCATGCATATGTACTCAGTACTTGGTTTGGGCCCCTTTTGCAGCAATTACTGCCTCAATGCAGCATGGCATGAAAGCTATCAGCCTGTGGCACTGCTGAGGTGTTATGGAAGACCAGGATGCTTCAATAGCAGCCTTCAGCTCTTCTGCATTGTTCGGTCTTATGTCTCTCATCTTTCTCTTGGCAATGCCCCATAGATTCTCTATGGGGTTCAGGTCAGGCGGGTTTGCTGGCCAATCAAGCACAGTAATCCCATGGTCATTGAACCAGATTTTGGTGCTTTTGGCAGTGTGGGCAGGTGCCAAGTCCTGCTGGAAAATGAAGTCAGCATCCCCATAAAGCTCATCTGTGGAAGGAAGCATGAAGTGCTCCAAAATCTCCTGGTAGATGGCTGCATTGACCCTGGCCTTAATGAAGCACAGTGGACCAACACCAGCAGATGACATGGCTCCCCAAATCAACACAGACTATGGAAACTTCACACTGGACTTCAAGCAACTTGCAGTCTGTGCCTCTCCATTCTTCCTCCATACTCTGGGTCCTTGGTTTCGAAATGAGATGCAAAAGTTGCTCTCATCAGAAAAGAGGACTTTGGACCACTGAGCAACAGACCAGGTCTGTTTTTCTTTAGCCCAGGTAAGATGCTTCTGATGACATTTGAAGCCCATGTCCAGGATCCATCTGTGTGTGGTGACTCTTGATGCACTGACTCCAGCCTCAGTCCACTCCTTGTGAAAGTCCCCAACACTTTTGAATGCCCTTTTCCTGACAATCCTCTCCAGGCTGCGGTCATCCCTGCTGCTTGTGCACCTTTTTCTTCCACCTTTTTCCTTTCCACATAACTTTCTATTAATGTGCTTTGATACAGCACTTTGGGACCATCCAACTTTTTTTGCAATTACCTTTTGAGGCTTTCCCTCCTTATGGAGGGTGTCATTGATGGTTTTCTGCACAACTGTCAGGTCAGCAGTCTTCCAAGAAATCTTCCAAGAAAGACTACAGTTTTGTCTCACTAGTCAAGTTGGCTGCCTTTTGTCAAGAGACTGTCAGATAACACAGAAGTCAATCTATCCAGTGCCTTACTCCAGTCTTTACTAACTCAGGAGTCTTGTGGGAATAAATAATAATAATAATATGCTTAAATGAATCAGCAATAAAATGGAGGTGGGGGTGGGGGACATGGCTAATCATAGAGCTGGACCAAGCAAAAAGACTAGTTTTGCCAAAAAAGCTTGCAACCTAAAGAGAGAAAAAAATGAAAGTGATTTCACCATTAGCTATCAATATTTAATCAGAAACAGACAAATCTTACTCTGTTTTTTTCTGTGTTTTGCTGTTTTATCTGCTGCCTCCCTCTTCTTTTTCTTCACAAAAAGGCTTCAAAGCAAAAAAGAAATCTTTTATATTCTATTTATTGATTCCCCAAGAGTTTCATAGCTGAAAGTATATAGAATATAAATGTTCCTTTAATGTTTTTAGAGTGTTTTCTCTTCTACTCATGCTCTTCTCTTGCTCTCCGAAATTGGGGTTTTTTTTGCTCATCATTATGTGGATATTCTGGGCTACATTTTATGCCAATTATTTCTAATCATCAGGTTCATTTTAATTCATAAATTTTGGCAATCGTTGCCTTTAAAGGATTTTAAACACAAAACAAGTATTTTTAGATTTGTGATTTTGTTTTTCTAGCTAGGCTTTATCACCTTTAACTGGAATATGACAGACAAAATAATTAGCCTAGGACTTTCTAATCAAGATTTAACAATTCTGCATAACTTTTCTGGATACTTGGACCAAAATGATAAACAGCTAGTTAATCTTTCTACAGAATAAAGCTGAAACTCCTTGCTCATTCCTTCTACCACACCTTCAAGTTCACAAGCATTTCTAATAGCTGGTATAGCTAGTCTACTAGAACTTTATTAGAATTTACTAGATTTCTATATGCAAGTAATTATTTCCATTTTCATCCAAAAGCTATCAATATTCTACATTGTCTCAAAGAATCAAGCAATGTCTGTGCTTGCTTATATGGAAATCTTATATGTGTATAGTAACATTAAGTATATATCTTACCCTTAGAGAATCCCATTAAAGCAGATTGAATAAAGGGAAAACATAGCTTAGATGACAGTGCTATTTCCTGAAAAAGCATTAATGCATCAAGTATAGTTTGATAGGCAACAGTTACA
The DNA here is from genome assembly GCA_009733165.1 of Naja naja. Classification (NCBI taxonomy): domain Eukaryota; kingdom Metazoa; phylum Chordata; class Lepidosauria; order Squamata; family Elapidae; genus Naja; species Naja naja. Next base: position 197,976,828 of record CM019150.1, on the reverse strand, counting down.
GAAGTTTTCATATTTTGCATTCAGGGGCTCAATTTTTTGGCATGTCTCATTAAAAGGACTGTATAGCAATTGATCAATCAAACTTGTTTGATCTCAGAAATTGCTAAGCATAATCACACTTGTTTAATATTTGGACAGCCAGTGGCCTCAAAGCTCTAGGCTAGACTGAGAAGTTTAAAAAGTAGAGGTTTTTAAACTTTCAGGAAAGGAATAATAAATTACTGCTGTATGGTTGATCAAAATAAAACCATCTCACAGGAATGGCAAATGTTAATAAAACCATCAGAGATCAAGATAACTCTTTTTACAACAGGTGAAGTGGGATAGAATTCTAGAATAGGAAATGTTACGGTCTTGGGATTTAAGAGCTGACCAACAGTGAAGCTGATGCAATATAGGCTGATGTAATAAGAATGAATCAGCATAGCATGGGTATTTTCCCTTTAAGACTGGGGATCGGTTCTATCCCTTTAAGAGGTGTTTATATAAAAACAGCCATTAGAGAACATGCTTTCTCTCTCCTTGTGTCCGGTATTCATTGCAGAAGTTTCTCCATGTAGTTAAGAAGAAGTTTGATTGCTTGTAAAGGCATTTTGCCTACCACATTTCTTTTTGTATATAAGTGTCTTGTATATAAACCACTGTTAAATATCTAAGTCTCTGTGTGCTGTGTTTTGCTCCTGGGTTGTCTCACAATAGCAGTCACGCTGCAAACACTCTGACAGGATAGGACCTTGAACTTACCTTTGCTTAATTTGGAAGAGTCCAAACTAAAGCATCTCAGATAAATGGCTGTCTATGTGATGGAATGTAGCGAAGAGGTAGTTCTCCAGGAAGAAGGAGGAACATTCCAGAAGAATAAGAAGCAGGTCAACTCTGATATTATGTGTAGGGGAAAGAGGTGAAGACAGCCCTGCCTAACAGTTCAGAGTATATTATAGATGCAGATAGTACATTCCTCTCTCTGGCAAGATTTTGCTTATAGGTGAAAAACAATAATTCAACTTGAAAAAATCACCATATGCCATTCTTGGTTTTGGACCTGTATGTCTTTAGAACACACTTAATGGAAGGAACATTGACTAATTGGTTCCACTATCAAACTTCTGGTAATGATAGGAAGTTTTATTTTTCAGTGTTCAACTAGAACCTGCCTTCCTGTAATTTAAATTCCTTATTTCATGTCTTCTTTGCTTGAATGAGGCAGTATAGACCTTGAGGTTCTCTGGGATAGCCTTTCAGGAATTTGAAAAGTATTACCATATCTTTTCTTGGTCTTCTTTCTCAAGATTAAGCATCTCCAGCTCTTCAGTGACTCTTCATAGATCATGATTTATCTTCTGATCATGTCCATTTTCCTTTGTAGAATATGTTAAGAAGGTATCTCTGAAACTTTCTTAAATTTGTGATAGTACTCAAAACAAAATAATATAGACTCTTTACTTCCTGTGATTTGGAAAATAATGTCCCTATTTATGCACCCCAAAATTGCAATTCCCTTTTTTAAAAAACAATATCACAAAGGTAACTACACTTCATTTGCAATTGATGACTTTTCTAAACTCTTTTTCACAAATACTATTATGGAACTGAGCATCCCCATTCTATACCTGCACATTTGAGTCTGGATTTTAAATAAAGCTGGCATTCATCTCTATTCTTTATTCTTTCATCACCACTCACTGATTCCTTAATTCTTCTTTCTGCACTGACCAGTGACTGGTGTCCATTTGCCAAAATAGCTCCTTCCACATCTATCCTTCCCTGAAAAGCAGAGAATAAACAAAAGGGTTTGGGAGCTCAGATGGATGGCTTTTTGGGGGAGCAGCTCTAGACTGACTTGTGTAACTGTATTATATTTATGCCTCACTCTTATTCTGACCTTTGGAAATTACATGGGAGGACAATTAATCATTCAGACAATGATAGTTTTACTTCATCAATAGTGCACAATTGGGATTCCATGGTTGGTTCTAAGCTCACTGAAATTGTCACATTATTCAAGAAGGGAGAAATGCTACAGATCAACATAATTGCACATGTTTAGTTTGGGGGAAAAGATTAATCTGTAGCATCTTCAGAGAAGAAAATGTATTTGTAAGCCTGGAGCCTTGACTTCTAGCAGGGTAGTCAACTTTTACCAACTGGGTGGTCTTTACATTCTGGAAGACCAGGGAGCAGAATCCAGTCAACTCAAGAAGGGTATATGGAGGTAAAAAAGAAATTTAACCTGGGAGGTGGGGCAGCTCTTCCTATACTTCCCCTTTGTAGAATAAATCTTGAAAAATCTTCGCATATCGGAGTACATGTTGAATATTTATAAAGTACTTTTAGCTTTTGCATTTGATCCTTGGAATTATGTAAAATCAAACAATAAAATCCAGCAAATATTGAATGAAAAAAATGTTTACATCAGAGTCTCTTTTTCTACAGCCTTAGGTTTTAATTTGGAAATGAGCTGCAAATGAATTGAGCATAATTTATTTCTGCCTGGACCTGCATAGAACAATGCTGGAAATATTTTTGAGTCTTTGACTTATGCTACTACACAATAGTTCACTGCAATGCATAGTTATGAAGTAATATTAAGAGCATTGTTTTACAGCTGGTTATATTTCATATCTGAAATTTCTGCAAATCTCTACAGCAAGGCATTCAAAGAGGACAATGACCCAATTTTCATTTTCAAATTTTTACATAGTCTAGATAATAGTGGATATTAGCACTAGTGCACTTGTAAGAGATACATGCCAATGCAATCCTCTACATTTTTACCTCAAAATCAAATCCCATTGAAATAAACAGAATATGTTCTCAGGTAACTGTCTCTAGGATTATCACTGTCCTGCTTCAGGGCAGGGTGCACACATCTATTTTTTCTAGCAAACAGAAAGCAATCACACATATGGCAGGTTTACAGCAGTTACATACATACCAATGCATCCCCCAGAACTGTATAGAGCAAAATCTGACTGGATTAAAGAATTTAATCAAGAGCCAAAATGAATACTGGGTTTGGAAATGAAAGTGTACCTTCCAACAAAAGTATAGTCCACAATATTCTAGATGACCAGTCATTAGGGTGATTAGCCACCTGCTTCAAGTCAGAAAGCTAAGAGTTAGGAAGCAAGCAGGAAGCAAGGTTACCAGCTTGTACTTCTAGTAGGTGAATTTGGGTTTTCTTCAGAACAAACATGGAGTAGCAAATTAGCACAAATTTCTTTAGGTCTCCATATTGCTTGGCGTCTCCCAGCAAAACTTCCTTGTTTGCTTCCTATTCAGTCCTATTGGACATTTGTTCCTAGAAGTTATACCTAGAGAAGTCTGAACCAATTTTGAGAATTTTTAACATATTTTGCATTAATTGACTTTGATGTCCTATTTTTTACCTCAGACAAACTTGGATAGCCAACTATCCTTTTTGTTCTTCCAACAGTTCTTACTTTCTTAACAGTTGCATGCTGGTTCAGTAGGTAAAACTTCCCTTTCTCTTCAACTCTGCTTAAAAGCTGTTGAATTTCTACCTGTGTTGTGACTGGATAATAATATGCTAAGAATCCTAACTGAGATAACTTTGTCTGCTATGCCACCTCTCTGTACCACGGCTGCAATTATTCTAGCAACATTTTACTGCAAACAAGATCAAGCATCAAGACTGTTTACACAAGTGCCCTTAAAATGAAATTTAAATCACCACTCATCCCAACATTTCAGACAAGGGTCTACTCTTGAAGTGAAGACTATTCCCCAGGTTACCTTTATTCTTACGGTTTCAAGTATGTTAACAAATCAATGACTTATTCAGATCTGATACCAAGCCAGTGCCTTTAGGGAGCTGAACTACATCCCAGGTTTGATGAATTGGGTTGTGTATGCTTCTTTCACAACCTTATGACAACTCATTAATCTCTCCCATGCAGTATTGAGGTTATGTTTTGCAGCACTGATATCTATACGCTAACCAAATATAACACCTGAAATCTAACCCATAATTTTTGGCTTTTTCTCAGCAACTGAAAACTCCAAAATGAGTTTAGCAAATATTAGAACTGAAGGAAGTCATAAAAATCCATAATCTGTCTTAGTCTATATCTTTATTAGGCTAATCAAACTTTTGCCTAATGTGGATTTTATCCTCCCTGCCTGGTTGCGTACATATAAAACACACACACACCACAATATTACATTAACACAGTTAGACCCAACTTGGACTGTGGTATCAGTGTGAAACAGCTGTGTAAAACAGCTCATTGCAATCAAGAATATACAGGTAGTCCTCAACTTACAACAGTTCATTTAGTGACTGAAGTTACAATGGCACCAGAAAAAGTGAGTTATGACCATTTTTTCCACTTATGACTGTTGCAGCATGCCCACAGTCACATGATCAAAATTCAGATGCTCGGCAACTGACTCATATTTATAACAGTTGCAATGAATCATGTGATCATCTTCTGACAAGCAAGGTCAATGGGGAAGCCAGATTCACTGAACAACTATGTTACTAACTCAATAACTGCACTGACTCACTTAGCAACTGTGGCAGAAAAGGTTGTAAAAGGGGGCAAAACTCACTTAACAAATGTCTTGCTTAGTAACATAAATGTTGGGCTCCATTGCAGTCGTAAGTCGAGGACTACCTGTACTTAACAGCATATTCCATTCCACCCCCCCACAGAAAATATAAATTGCAAATAGAAGTAACATGTCTGATTCTGCACTGGCAAAAGAGATATATGAAACTAAGGACGCTAAATAAATAAATAAATAAATAAATAAATAAATAAATAAATAAATAAATAAATTTTTACATTGTCAGCTGCAGGGCAACAGCAGTCATAATCACAGGGGGGGAAATCCCCATGATTTCTGCCTGTTGCAAACTTCTTATTTTTTAAAAAACAAAGTAGCCATTTTCATTTGCAGGAATTTGTTGCTTGTATCCTTGTGACTTTTAATTGACTCTTTACTAGTATGATTTCAGGGGTGGGATTCTACCAGTTCGCACCTATTCATTAGAACCGGTTGTTAACATTCTAAGCAGTTTGGAGAATCGGTTGTTAGAAGAAATTACTGGCCTACTCCGTAAGGAAGGCAGGAAGGAAACCTTCTGGTGTTGCTTACAGAAACTGCCTCTCCATTAACCCTTATTACATTCTTGGCAGGACTAGACTTCCTGTCTCAGGAACTTCTCTGGAGTTTTTTCCCCTCCTTTGCTGGTACTTTGCTTGTGTGGAGTGACCATTCAAAGTTACAATGGCACTGAAAAAAGTGACTTATGACCATTTTTCACGCTTACAACTCTTGCAGCATCCCCACAGTCATGAGAGGCCAGGTGAGGAGATGAGTGCCTCGATGTGAGTGATATTGAGTTGGCCACATCCAGCCAATAACATGACCACCAAGCCACGCCCACCAACTAAGCCATGCCCACAGAACCAGTTGTTAAAAAAATTGAATCCCACCCCTGTATGGTTTGATTTGATTTGATCGCTTATTATTATGGTTCCTAGTATGATTTGACTGCTTATTGTAGCCTTTGACTACTACTGTGTTTCCCCGAAAGTAAGACCTACCCCGAAAGTAAGATTACTAGAACATTTTCTAAACCTGCCCAATATAAGACCTACCCGACAAATAAGGAACTAGTGTAAATCTCCAGTTCCAGGAAGAATTTTTCAGGGAGCAACAATGCACCCGCAACAACCCCCTACACAACTCACATTATTTGGCACCAAAATATATAAGACCTACCCAAAATAAGACTAGTGTGTTTGGGAGCCAAAAAAATATAAGACAGTGGCTTATTCGGGAAACCCATTAAGTGTTATACCTAGCTTCTTGGGGATGTATTTTTTTTCTTTTATGTACTGCAGCATTTGCACCAAAACAAATTCCTTGTGTGTCCAATCACACTTGGCCAATAAAGAATTCTATTCCAATGTTATAAACTGATGTGAATTTTAATGTAGGTCTAAAACAGTACAATACAAGAACTATCCAGGCAGTAAGAGGCATAGCTAAGGCCTCAAGTGAACATTTGGTGTTTGCCATCCAATAAAAACATGGTGGATATGTAGCTATTTATACAGGATTAGTAACAAAGTAAACAAGACAGCATGAGACAATGTATCATCATCCTCATTCATTAAATCTAGCTTAATTGTCTATGAGGTTTTTGTTTGCTTTGGCAACTGCCACAGACAAACATTACTGTACATTTCATCTTACAGTGTTTCAAAATGTAAATTTAGGGCATTAGTGATCCTTTTCATAATATTGCAGGCTGTTATAAAACAACAAGCTATGAAGTGACGTGACCTTTTCTTTTTCCTCTTCTTAAAAATGCAGTTTCAAAGCACTAATTAATGTTAAGGGTCTGTGCTTTAAAGAACAGGTTCTTGTGAAGGCTACACAAAACCTCGTTAACTTCAAAAATCAATTGGAGCAGTGGTCGTCAACCGGTGGGCCATGGCCCACTGGTGGTCCATGAGAAAATTTTGGTGGTGCGCAGAGAAATGTAACCCCCAAAGCACCCCCAAAGCAATTAATTCAGGCTGTGCGGGAACACAAGGCTGTACCACCCACATGGACCACGGGAATGCAAGGCTGAGCCACCCATATGGCCCGCGGGAATGCAAGGTTGCGCCGCCCACATGGCCCACGGGAATGCAAGGCTGCACTGCACACATGGCCCATGGGAATGCAAGGCTGCGCCACCCACATGGCCCGCCCACCGCTGCCCCCCACCCTTCGCAAATCTTACCTTCAGTAGAGTCATGCAAGCTGGAACTGGAAGGTAAGACCAAAGGCGGGGTAGGAAAATCCGCCCTGGGGTAGCTTGCTGATGTTGGTGGGAAAGTTGGTGCCATCATATTAGCGCTGCCAGTAGCAGTGTCAGAACTGGCCTTTGATCTCACCTGAGCTGCTTTCACCACCTGGGTGGACCTGCCATTAAGGAGCTGCTCCGGGATGACCAAGGGGCCAGTCCTGACTACTACAGCTCTGGAATATGGATCGGCCTGTGATGGGACTGGAAATCTCCTCCATAGGGGGTGGCATGTGCTGTATTGTATAACAGGTGATGCGTGATGATGTGCACAACCCTCGCTGGCGAATGTAATATATGGTGAGGCTGCAGGGGGGGAGCGCCTGCAGGTGCAAATGGGTCGAAGCAGCAGTGGCGAAGGCAGAATGCTAATGCCATGCAAATGCAAGTAGCATTTGTTCTCCAATCTCCAGGTTAGAGGAACAAATTCCAACTGGATGGCACCGGGCTGAGTGCGGCCCCTGTGGCCTCTCTCTCTGTTTGTGAGCAATTTGAAGGTTGGGAGAGGCTGCTGCAAGGCAAGGGGGCGGGGCTCACTGGCCTCCAAATTGGTTCCCAGCTGGCCTGGGGCAGCATTCAAACAAGGGGGTTGGAGGAGGGGGAGGCTTATAATGAAAACCATGATTATAAGCCTCCCACTCCTCCACTCCCCTCAATTTGAAGCCTCGGAAGCAGTGGTGAAATTCGACCACCTCGCACCAAGTGGTAGGGACGGTTTTGTTCACCAAACTGAACAATCACCCCTGGTTGGCCCCACCCACACCAGCCAGGTCGCACCCATGTCAGCAACAGGGGTGATACTGGCGGAGAGAGAGAGAGAGAGAGAGAGAGAGAGAGAGAGAGAGAGAGAGAGAGAGAAGCTGGGGATCTTCTGTATTTGGGGAGGGGGGATGAGGGGTGCACGTGAAGGACTGTAACTTTTGATGAACTTTCCTCCAAGAGTTTCTCCCTTCCCTTCCGCAACTCTACGGCATGAGTCTGCCACTTCTGCAAGTGCCGGCAGAATCAATGAAGCTCGCCCCATGGGGCCAGTTCCTTAGGAATTTCCCCCCTCTCCTCTTCATTCCCCAGACAGCCGAGGAGGCGCTCAAAACAACCTGGAGCTTTTCCAGGTAATTAATGCTGTCTTCAACTTCCAATGGTAGAAGCTAGCATGACTGATGCTGAGACTTGACATTCAAGAACTTCCCAGTCCTATTTATAAACATCTGGCAGAAGCAGTAAATGGGATGATTTATCAATAGAAGAGAATATGTATAGCTCAGGGTTGACCTGTTGAGTCCTCAGTGCTCTCTGAGCTTGGTTGTTTCTTGCAGACATTTTATTACCCAACTAGGTAACATTATTAACGTTGATGATGATACTGCGCACGTGTGCACCTCCCAGATGATTTTTGGCCTGTTTGAGGCCTTTTTTGGGTTCCCAGAGGCTCGCGGGAAGCCTCTGCAGCCCTTGCAGAAATACCAGAAGTGACGAAACGGGCCCATTTTTCATTCTGCAAGGCTGCAGAGGCTTCCCTCAAGCCTCTGGGAGGCCAAAAAAGGCCTCAAACCAGAGATGGTATTCAACAGGTTCTGACCCGTTCTGGAGAACCGGTAGCAGAAATTTTGAGTAGTTTGGAGAAGCGGCAAATACTACCTTTGACTGGCCCTGCCCCCATCTATTCTCTGTCTCCCAAGTCCCAGATGATCTGCTGGGTCTTCTTTTGTCGCCCTGCACAGGAGAACGGAGCTGGAAAACAGGTTAGTGGGGTGGGGAAGGAATGGAATTTTGCAGTAACCTTCCCCCAGGAGGGGGGAGGGAATGGGGATTTTATAGTATCCTTCCCCTGCCACGCCCACCAAGCCATGTCCACCAAGCCACATCCACAGAACTGGTGGTAAAAAAATTTGAATCCCACCACTGCTAGTTTTGGGTAGTGAAATATCTGGAAGAAAACAACCAAATTCACAGACCACCAAAGACCCCTTGGGCTGATCTATGCTACATCACTGCAAAAATAACGCAAATTCTATCGGTGGGAATGGGTGGAATGCTATTATTTGCTGTCCCATTCATTCCCCCATACTCCTAATTAGAGCTTTTCATCCTTTTGTAGGATTTGCTTACTTTCTAAAAGCTTTATTTCAATTGGTCATTCTCTGCTGTGTTCTTTTTGGTTTTATATTGAATTGCATATTTGAAAACGTCACAAGGCTGACTTCTGCAGAGATGTGCAGAGAATACAAGATTACATTGTTCTTATTTCAATTCATTTGTGGCGAAGGAAGGGGAGGAATACTGTCTGAAATAAATTAATACTATATTTCAAAATATCTGACAAGGCTCCAGGGCAAAGTTTCATGGAGCTTGTTAGCTTTCAACATCCACTTATTCAATGAAGACTTTTGTCTGGTGGATTATATTAATGCTGGGATAATTTCTTACATTACCATAAAAAGACAGTGACCTAAAAAAAAACCTTAAGCTCCAGAAGGTGACATGTCAACATTCTGATTTTGTCTCTTTCTTGTACACCTAAGAATCCATGCCTTCTCCCATTCAGTGAAGACATAAAAGAGTTTTTTTCCCCCTCATTGGTCTTTTTTTTGATATTCAGAGAGTTAAAAACCACCTGGCTTTCCTCTGTTTTGATGTAATGCTGCTCCCACACACCTTATTTATGGGGGGGGGGTTGGATATTTATTTTATTTTATTTATTTGATTAGTCAATTGCTTACAAGATAATAGGTATAAGTATAAACATAGTTATAAATACATGGATACATGTAAGAAAATAAAAGAAACAATAGGACAGGGACGGTAGGCACTTTGGTGCGCTTATGCACACCCCCTAAAGACCTTGTAGGAAAGGGGTGAGGTCAATAGTAGACAGTCTAAGGTTAAATTTTTTGGGGTTTGGGGAAGAAACCACAGAGTCAGGTAGAATATTCCAGACATTGACCTCTCTGTTGATGAAGTCGTATTTCCTGCAATCAAGTTTGGTGCGGTTAACCATGAGTTTGTATCTATTGTGTGTTCTTGTATTGTTATGGTTGAAGCTGAAGTATTGATTGACAGGTAGGACATTGCAATGTATACTATACTTAGATTGACCACAGACGGCATAGTTCTAGGTTTTCTAAATCTAGAACCTCAAGTCTGGTGGCATAAGGTATTCTGCAATGAGTAGAGGAGTGGAGAATTCTTCTTGTGAAATATTTCTGGACTTTCTCTACTGTGTTAATATCAGATACGTAATGTGGGTTCCAGACTGGTGAGTTGTATTCAAGTATTGGTCTAGCAAATGTTTTGTATGCTCTAGTTAGTAGTGTGATATTACCAGAGAAAAAGCTACGTAGGATTAGGTTAACAAATCTTAATGCCTTTTTGGCTATGTAGTTACAGTGGGCTCTAGCACTTAGATCATTAGAGATGAGTACTCCAAGGTCCTTGACAGAGTTTGGATCATCAACAAGGTCTTGACTATTCAGCTTGTATTTTATTTTCTGATTTTTTTTGTCAATATGTAAGACAGAGCATTTATTTGTTGAGATTTGAAGTTGCCATTTGTTTGACCATAGTTTTAATCAAGATGAAATTGCAGTGAAATAGACTCCTTTGTCTAAATTGAAAAGGCTGAATTCCCTGCTTTAAATCTGCCACTAAATTGCAGCCATGTAGATTTCTTAGATACCTTCCCAGCTCCATTATACCTTGCAGTGCTACCTTTTTATGAGGGTTTTGTTCCCTGCAATTAAGCTTCATTTATACCTGTCAGGAAACTGGTGGCCGTATTTTGTATATGAATGCAACCTAGATACACACACAGGCACACTTGCATTTACTTGGGTCTGGTTGCCCATTCTTTGTTCCACACATTATTTTCGGTATCTTTACTTGCCTTGTTCCAAAATACGTTCCGTAGCACCATCCAGTGGTTCTACCAAATTACTGCAACAACACTGAATAAATAGTCTTAGAAACTTTATAATTCAGAACTTAAACTTTTCAGCAACACCCCAGAAGACCAGAACAAAAGCCTAATAATAACAATACAACAAAAATAACATCTCTAATATAGCAAAATTATGATTTGAGAATCAAGATGCACTTAGAAAAATTACACAAAGCTTGTTATTGGAGGATAGGTGGGGAGACTTGGTAACGTTTCTCAGTATGTCTGTGTTTGTGTGAGTATATTTCTCCTCAACACACATACATATAGAGACATATAGTTTTAGGAACAGAAGCATAAATCATGCTATTTATAAATACAAATAGAACTTAATGCATTGACTCTATCTTGCATTGATCAGAACCTGTATGAGCTCTTTGTCCATTTTGGAGTACCAAAATAATAATAATAATGTGTTCAGAAAACTAACAAAGATAAACTGAGGGGAACATGTATGATTAGCCTTGAGGTGGAGAGAATATGGTAACATTTTTGAAAAGCTTGAAACAATGTAAGAGTCATAGGATAGAAGGGTGGTAAGGTTCTGAGAGATAATCCAATTCTCTTACCAACGTGAAATCTATTATAGCAGGAAGGATATAGCAGGATAACCCACAAAAGATGATTGTGGCCTGTTGTCCACCGTTCCAGAAGAGAAGCAATGGAAGACATGTTCAAAAAGATGAAATGTGAGGAAAAACACCTTAGCAATAAGAGCATTTGAAAAACAGAACAAATTACTTCACAGCAATTGCACTCACTGAATTTCATTCATTCAACTAGAGTTTTGGTAAGCCATCTGTTGGAGAGGTCTTGGACTCCTCTAATTGCAACAAATGACAACAAATTTCTCATTTAGATCTCTACATTACTTTAATTCAGTCAAAACGTACAGTATATTCTTCTGCTTAGCTGTTCAGCACTACCAGGTAGACCAGAAAGGAAACAGGACCAGATAAACTGATTCTACTTTATTGTAAAACTACATTGACAGAAACTTGCAAGTCAAAAGTAAAATTCTCCTACCATCCCCTTTGCAGCTGGAGAAATTACAGAGGGTCTTAGCCTCTTGCCTCCCCGCCTTCAACTATCCAGCGGCAGACTATACTCACATTTCTAAGAGATTAATACTAGACTATAGTACAAGATTCTCCTCCTCCTCCTTATTTGAATAACACTAGATCAAAGTTTATCAGGGTAGTGTCCTCTTGAAACTTTTGGAAATTGGTGACTTAGCATCCAATAGGGGTCAAAGTCTGAGGAAACTGCATTAGATTGATATGCGTATTAGGGATGTGCATCACTTTAGATTTGAAAGCAAAAACATGCTTTGCAAAATCATGAGGGGCAATCATGTGGCTCTTTAAAACAGCTGCAACTCTTCTCAAGGTCCCATGACTGCCTTCTTCAGTTGTACACAAGCATGTAAAAAACAGAAGGCTGGATTGGATCCATGGCCCATCTAGTCCAGCAGTTTTAAAATACTTGATGCTGGCTAGCGGTGGACTTTTATCTGAATGTTTATATTTCATCCTATTCCAAGATTTCAAAGCCAGTAAGAGCAACTTTAAATGAAGAGGAGTGAAAATGTCAGAATGGGATTAGTTTCTAGTTCATTATGTATATAAAGAAACTTATCTACTTGTCAAATGGAAAATAAGGGCAAGTTTCATTCTGTTATCAATAATGTCTACATATTGTTAGCAGAATAATTCATTGAAGGGGTGCCCTCTTGTGGCCAAGGATTTTAATATGAAACTGAATTGCTTGCTCTGTAAAGCTAGGCTGAAATTTTCTCTCCAACATTATTGCAATCATCCCTGGTGAGTTTTAAAACATGCTTTTTCTACCAGTTTCTTCTAGCCCTGAAAGTTGTTGCTGGAGTTGAAGAGCTCCTCTACTTTATTCTAGTTTATTTTACTTTATTTATAAGATGTATAAACCACTTCCCTCCATTGACTTGTATACAAAATCAAAATACAAAGAACCATACAATAAAATGCAATAAAACTATAAACAATATCATTTTATAGAAACAGGGGCCAGGATAACTATATGCATAATGATATTTTAGGAAAATGTATAGTTTTGTCGGATTTCTTTTTAAAAAAAGAATTAAGTTCTTATTCAATAGGTGATCATTTGCTTTAGGTTCTTTTTCCACCACCCCCGGAACAGAAGATAATTGCCCGAAGGTTCATGAGAGGTGCTGTGTGAGTCAGGAATGGCATTCAAGATCGTATAACTATATATATATATATGAATATGAATTGTATACAAACTATGCTGTTATGAACCCTTTTATTGGAGGATTAAAAACAGGGGAATGGAAATGAATTTTAAAAAATATGATTATTAATGATTATAAGTAAAGTGAAGATAAAATGATATATATTAAGAAGTTATTTTAGTGATTTACTGGGGGGGATACTTTAAAATATATACATTTCAAAACATACAGTTGATTATTTAATGGATATTAGAAGTGTATCATGAGAGTAGTTTATTATGATTAAAGTAGGGGAATGAAAAACACCATGTGGATTCTAAATATATTGGCTTTATTTTATTTTTACTCTTTTTAGATTGTTTATTATATACCGGCTTAGAAAAAATTAAGGATAATAATGATATGTAATCTAAAATAAAATAGGTGGTAAGCTGAAAATGGAAATAATAGGGGATAAAGAATTGAAAACTTATGTGTGGATGAAATGAGATTGACATGAATTAATGAATTGAAATATGAAATGCAAATATATTTAAAGATGAGTGAAATGGATAATGATACAACATGATATTATATAAGAAAAATGGAAATGTAAGTATGACTATGTACAAGTGTTATAATCTGGAAACATGTTGCTCACGTGAAGAGATGTGTAAAAATTTTAAAAAATTAAAAACTTTTTATTAAAAAAAGGAATGGCATTCAAGGACATGGTCAGGAAGTGTTCATAGAGGTGTGCAACAGGTGTCATCAGATAGGAAAAGTGGTGGTGTGAGATGGGAAGGGATGCGCAAAAGATGCTGCATGAGTCATGAAGGGGAGCATAGGTTGGGAAGGGTGTATGAGATTCCTTCCTCCCTATTTCTCCCTCCCTCCCTTCTTTTCTTCCACCTTCTCTTCCCAGCAGGCAGGTAAGTGGCTGCTGCAGGGTGAGCAAAGGAGCAAGGAATTGCTAGAATGGCTAGGAAACTGTCATAGAATGTTGAAAATGAGGATCATGTGACCACAACAGTAATCCGAGTGCAGCAGCAGCCTGAAGCAGTCACAATTTTTCAAAATTTCATTCCCATGGGTCACAGATTTTGGACACATTCTCTAAGTTAGCCTGTTGGAGGTATCTTGGTTCAAAAATTATTCCCCCAAGATGCATTGTTTTGCCTAGTTACAGCTCATAGAAACAAGAGGTTTAATAGAACATAGATATTTCTCATCTTTTGTGTTCTGCATGCTCAGTGGCTTTAAAACTGGCTTCCTTCCATTTCTTTTCCATTGAAAAGTGTGGTAGAGGGCAACTTTAAAGGCTTTTATTCTCAGAAGCCCACCTTGGAAGGCAGTATTTATTCTCAGAAACCCACCTTTAAAGGCAGTATTCTCAGAAGCCCACCTTGGAAACTAGTCATTGTATCCAAATGAATGCATGCTGTTATGTAACTGGGTGGTATTTTTGTTATAATGGTTTTAATATGCCTAAGTTTATGGACTTCAAAGCAGTATAATTTTAAAATGCTGCTGTGCTATTTTATGGTTTAAAAACAAAGTAATTTCTTTTTAAAAGATCCTACTTTTTATTATGCTTTGTATCCTCTTCAAAGGATTTGTTTCTTAAACTTTTGAGGGTGAATTTTTTTTCTTTAAACAAGAATCAGAGAGTCTATTTTGGCTACTTCAAAATTTCCTTTAGAAAAAAATCCAGTGAGAACTTCAGAAGTTCTTCAGAAGTTGTGGGTACTTCATCACTGGAGTTTTTAAAGAAGAGACTGGACAGTCTGAAATGGTACGGGACCATGATGGCGAACCTATGGCACGCTGGCCACAAGTAGCATGCAGAGCCATTTGTGCTGGTATGCGAGCTGCAGGTAAACTTACCTCACTGTGCATGCACGTACCTCACAGCTGATTTTTTTTGCTGGTTTGAGGACTTTTTCAGCCTCCCAGAGGCTTGGAAAAAGCCTCTGCAAGGCTTTTCAGTATGAATAATAGGCCCGTGATGGGCCTATTATTCGGTCTGGCATAAGCTTTTTCCAAGCTTCAGGGAGGCGGAAAAAGGCCTCAAACCAGCCAAAAAATCAGCTGTGAGGCACAGTGCAGGTAAGGGGGTGGCAGGGGGTGGGGATTTGTGCATGCATGCGCAGAGTGCATTGCATTCTGGGTGCTGGCACGCGAGTGCGCACGTGCTGGAATGCATGCAATTTTTGGCAGAGGAGCCAAAAAGGTTAGCCACCACTGGTATAGGATCTCCTGCTTGAACAGGAGTACTGGTCTAGAAGACCTCCAAAGTGCCTTACAGTTCTATTCTGATTCTGAACTTAGGGATCTCCTTGAGAAATTTCATCCATGTCATTAGTTTATATTACCAATATTTCCACCAAATTCCTCAGGCCTTGTCTGCAAAGGAACTTATCCAGTCTGCTCTAGTACTAACGTTGTCAGCGTTCCAGCTAAACCAAATTCCAATCAAAAACTCAGAAACAGGCATTTTCTCAAAATTTCTCTTTATTGGAAAAGTCATACTGGCACATTTGGGAAAATCTGAATCTGAGAGTTCCTGGTTTTCTTTCACTAATTAAAAAATACAAATCCATCCTCTGTACCCATCATTCCATCACATGGCCCAATCACCATCCGTCCCAACTTGAGACATCTTTTAAACCACTCCTTTTCCAGGTGCAGGACTAACATGACCTTGACTGTAAAGAAGAATGCTATTATTACACCCGCTCCATGAAATCCCCCCCTCCCAATTTCCCAAGCACAAGAATGTGTAGAAGCTTCTGGTGCTAATATGGCTTCCAGAGCTGTCCTCTATTCATGTATCTTCTTCATTATTGCTCAGCAACTTGTAACTGATCTTACTCATTCTTGTTAGTTATGGACTGTGAACAGGGATGGGATCCAACTGGTATAACTTGTTAAATAATATTAATTTAGTTTGGCCTGGATCTTTAAACCTATATCTATTTCACAGAGTCATTCAATAAATTGCAATGCCAAGTTGTGTCAGATCAAAACAGATTTATTTATAAAAGAATAATCAATAAATATATTATTCTTAAATATATACAGAGTCTTTTCTTCTTTCGTTCCTCTTAAATAGTCCTTCAAGGAACTAGAAGTCACTATGAGGGATTCACAGTTCTTCCTCTCATAACCTCGTCTTAGATATAGCTAACCTCTTTAGAAAGTCCCTTTCTCTTTAGGTTATAGATCTTCTCTCAGATCTCTTTGCTATATCTTCTCATACACAGACCTCAGTCTGTCAGATCCTAGTATCTTCTCAGAGTCTTGGATCTTCTCAGTATCTCCAATCTCCCTCAGACAAAATGAGTCTCCACAGAATCTCCTTAGAATCTCATTTTCTTTCTCTCTTTTTTCTCTCATTGAAAATGACAGTTGACAGCCCTTTTATACTTAGGGGCGTGTCCTACAGTATCACAGTGAGGTGCTCAATGCCACCCTGTCATTGGTAGGTTTGATCACCCCATCAAACTCTACTAATTTGTAAACTGCATAGTAACTCCAGAAAGTTCTACTTTCTGACATAACTACTGGTTCTGTTGCTCTGCGTCGCGCGCGCATGCATGAGTCGAGAAAGTCACGCAAGTCGCACGAGTGCAATTTACGACCTGCTGAGCTGCCCGGACAGCCAAGCAGTGCAAGTGCGCAGCTGTTGGAAAAGCCCTTTTTTCCTGCTTTTTCAATCACAGCTGTGTCACACAAAGCAGCTGCGGTTGAAAATGCAGGAAATAAAGGTCAGGTAAGAGCCCGGGTGGGCAGGTGGGCCAAAACAGCAGCAGACATAAAACCGGTTCTATGTATGCTCTCTGTTTGTTGCTTTTCAGAGCAACTTGTTCTACAGAAGTGGATAGAACTGGTAGAATCCCACCCCTGACTGTGAAGCCTACAGTGGAAGATCCTTTGTCATTGTCTCTGGTTTGCCTTTTCCTCTGACTTCTTGATAGTAGAATAATGTGCTGAATTATAGGTTCTGGATAGGTTCTGTACTGAGTTACACAAAAATGAAAACTATTTTTAGTTATCTTGGACACAACATAGCAAATCTGGAAATAAGAAGAACTGAGCATAAAAGCTGGCTAAAAGCTGGATAGGAAGCCACCTTGGGAGATGTAGCAATTTATTTATTTGCATGGCTGCCCATCTCACCAAAGTGACTCTGGACAGTGAACAGGTATTAAAATACAACCTAAGCACAATGTATGCTAAAACATCAACATTCCCAGCTGACTCACACAAAGACTCCCAAATATACCCTTCACCAGTATTTAACCAGTTCGGTCCAGTTCTGGCAAGCTGGTAGCAGCGGTGAACAGCGGAGCCCGAACCGGTTCTCTCCGGTGCTCTGCTGGCTCTGCTGTTGGGCTCACCTGCCCGCCCCGCCTCCCATACTCACTTTTATCTGCTGAATTTGAAGTGCAGCTGCTTTGTGCGGCACAGAATAGTGCCGTGCGGCAGCTGCTGAAGCGATCAGGATCATGCAGGCTTGCAGGAGGCGAGTTAGAACACCTCTGCGCCTGCAGAAATGCCTCAGCGCCTGTGCCCAACATAAATATTTATGATGATTGTCCCAGAGTCACATGATACCCTTTTGTGACCTTTTCACAAGCAAAGTCAATGAGGAATCCAGATTCTCTTAGCAACTCTGTTAATAATTTAACAACTGCAGCAGTTCACTTAACAACCATGGTTAGAAAGATCATAAAATGGGGCAAACCTCACTAAACTGGCTCGCTTAGCAACAAAAATTTTGGGCTAAATTATATTTAATCAAGGACTACCTGTAGTATACTGTTACCAATTTACACTTACTAACTCGCTAATCAGTTGCTAATAATTCAGTCCTTCCAAGTAATATTGTGACACTTAAGCTTTTCCTTTTTTTTTCTTTTAGTGCACGCAAAACAAAAAGCTATGTAATATGCCTGGCTCAATAATGAATCTTCAGGTCTGACTGTTGAAGGTTTCAGCAGGATTTTCTTGAGCAAGCAACAAAGTATAATCAAGTGCTTTCTCTCCTCATCTCTCAGTTTAATTCAGTGACAACATGCTTGGAAATCAGCTGTACCAAATAAGCCAACTTTAAATTCCTTCTTTTTTCTTTCAATCATATTATTTGATCAAAGGTTACAATAGATATCTCATTATCTCTGGTAACCTTTGGTGGACTTTTGCTGACATCAGGACTGAAATGATGAAGATTTAAAGACTTGCTTACAGATAAATCCAGGGTGTTTGCTTATAAGAAAATAAATCAAGAATGGTCTCGAATAGCTTTTACATGGCATTATGTGCGAGATCAGATTTCTTTTCCCATATTTTTAAAATATGGTAGTGCTTACTAATATGCCTAACCATGTTACCAATTTCTTTGCACATTAATTCTGAAAAGATGCCTTCAAAATAGAAAAAAAAAATTGCTTCTTGGGAAATTTCTATTGTCATTTCTAAGTCATGGGAAAAATTTTGGCTAATGGTCTACATAATTTTATGGGGCAAGGACCTGATTTGGCCATTAAGTTAGGTAGCCCAGGTCATGATAAAAAAAATGGTTTGGATAGTAAGAATAAAGTGAAATTATGCTTCATTTACATTTAAGTTGAATTATATAAATAATATCCCAAAGATGCTTTTTCAAGAGGCAACTGGACTTTCTGGTTTTTCTTTTGAAGGTATCTCACTTCTCATCCAAGAAGCTTCTTCAGCTCCACTTCAGCTTCAAAAGAAAAACTAGAAAGTGCAGTTGCCTCTTGAAAAAGCACCTTGGGGACAACCATGACCTGTATGAGTGAGAATCTCAATAGGTATATAAATAATACAATTTCTCTGTAATATTTAATGATTTCCTCTCTTAATTTCAGCTCTGTCCTAAGGAGATACTGTGAAATCATGTAAGTCTTTCCTTGCTTCTCCTGAAAGCCACCTGGTTAAAGATACACAATTTAGGAACTGTGCACTATTTGCAGTACAACAGATTTTCACCTTTAAAACACAAGCTCCTATGGAAATTAGATACGATTTCAATAATCTTACTATAATCATATACCATGTGAAAAATCATATTAACAATTTATTCCCATTAGTGGCTTTTGAAATATACCAGGGTCTTCTAAATTAGAAATGAGCTGCACGCTATTTTGCAAAGAAATATTGTCAAAATTGTGTGCATGCCTACTCAGAAAGGAGATCCAATTAGTTCAGTGGGATTTACTCCCAGGTAAGGGTAGCTAGGCCTATAGCCTTAATCTCCTGAGTCACTCAGGAGAATCTCTGTTGTTGGTGTTTGCTTGAGCCTTAAAGATTCAGGTTTTTCAGTCCTGTATAGAAATCAACCTTGACAGAACAATTTATCAGAAGGGTAAATCTCCACAAATATGTGCAATATTAATGACCTTCCCCTTTCCTAATAATTTTTGGTTTCTGATGTCAAATTTACATACCATTCAGCAGCCCTTCCTGTCCTGGTATTCTCCGACTGTATTGGATTTCCACAATCTTTGCCCACCTTGTGAATTTTGGGCATGATTTGTTTTTCAATTTGTTTTTAAATGATAGATGAATGCACAGATAGGAAATAATAAGAGTTAGGATGTATTTTTTGTACAAATGACCTGATCTGTACATTGCCATCAAGGAGTGACTGTGAGGTATTTGCTTTTGTTGCATTTTCTTTTAAAAATGGAAATATTTCAAAGTGGGAAAACTCATCTGACGGAAGAATAACAGAAAGTAACAGAATAACAGAGTTGGGAGGGATCTTGGAGGTCTTCTAATCCAACCCCATACTCAAGCAGGAGATCCTACTCCATCTCAGACAAATGGTTGTCCAATCTCTTTTTGGTGCACACACAACCTGTGGAGGCAAAGCTGTTCCACTGATTAATTGTTCTCACTGTCAGGAAATTTCTGCTTAGTTCTAGGTTGCTTCTCTCCTTGATTAGTTTTCACCCACTGTTTCTTGTCCTGCCTTCAGGTGCTTTGGGTAATAGGTTGACCTCCCTATTCTTTGTGGCAGCCCCTCAAATATTGAAATAAATAATAAATAAATATTAGGATAAATAAATATTAGAATCGGGCTGTTCCAAATGGGGATGGTGAGAGTTGTAGTCCCACAACATGCTTAGACCCAAACTCTGTTGCTGAACCTGCCTGCTTACCTTGATCATTGGGAAAAACCCTGCTGAAAAACCCTACTGCCGATGACAACCTCCCACCGACCAGTGCGGCCCCACAGAGTTGGCCTCCTCAGGGTGCCGTCGGTCAAACAATGTCGGCTGGCGGCCCCCAGGGGAAGGGCCTTCTCTGTGGCGGCCCCTGCCCTCTGGAATGAACTACCGGTAGAGATCCGGATTGTCCCCGACCTGAGAGCCTTTCGCCGCGCCTTTAAAACATGGCTGTTTAAGCAAGCCAATCTATCCCCATAAGACATTTTTAAATTTTTGGATTGGAATTATCGTTTTTTACCATTGTTCTTAAATTTTTAAAATTTGATATGCATGGGGCTTAATTAGAGTTTAATTTTTATTTTAATATTTGTATTGTATGTTTTTTAATGCCCTGTAAACCACCCTGAGTCCCTTTGGGGAGAAGGGCAGTATATAAAATCAACTAATAAATAAATAAATAAAATGTTCTCATTGCTAGAAGCTTGCTGACCATCAGTGCCACTGGAAAAGACCTGCACATGCACTCTCTAAGGAGATACCTTAGGCCAGGGATGTCAAGCTCAAGGCCTGTGGGGAGCTTAGATCTGGCCTGCTGGTCCGCTCAGGAAACAGTGAAGAACCGACCCATGGTGCCTCTGCTGGCAAAAATGGAGCTTGGGAGGGCCGTGTGCGGCACTGCTGAGCTCCGTTTTCATTGGCAGAGGGTTGCAGGAGGATGTTGCAGCTGAAAACAGAGCTCGGGAGCCTGTTTTCGTTGGCAGAGTACTTGGGCCACCAGAGGTGGCCTCGACACGAGTGGCATCGAGCTGGCAATGCCCACCCTGGCCACACCCATTAATGCACTAGATCATTGATGCCTCTGTAATTTAGTTGACATTTGCTCCAGGGATGGGATTCGACCGGTATAACTACCGGTTTGTTGTTCTGCGTCACGCGTGCATGCGCGAGTCATGCAAGTCATGCAAATGCAATTTACGACCTGCTGAGCTGCCCGGACAGCTGAGCAGTGCTGCGTGCAAGTGCTCAATAGTTGGAAAAGCCTTTTTTCCTGCTTTTTCAACTGCAGCTGTGTCGCGCAAAGCAGCTGCGGTTGAAAAAGCAGGAAATAAAGGTCAGGTAAGAGCCCAGACGTGCGGGTGGGACAAAACAGCATCAGACATAGAACTGGTTCTATGTATGCTTTCTGTTTGCTGCTTTTCAGAGCAACCGATTCTATAGAAGTGGACAGAACTGGTAGAATCCCATCCCTGATTTGCTCTTCCCTGGCCACGCCCCCCCAGTCCCCCTGAGGTCAAACATAACCCTGATGCAGCCCTCAATGAAATCAAGTTTGACATCCATGCCTTAGGCATCCATTCTCCCAGAATTTAGGAAATTGGTAAGAATACATCTTTCTCCAAGGTCCTGACTATTAATTGTTTTGGTGATTTACTTTTATTTTGGTTTGAATCACATTACTTTTGCTATATTCATTTATTAGATTTATAAATCTAATTTATCAATTAAGAGCCTCGGTGATGCAGTGGTTAGAGTGCTGTACTGCAGGCCACTTCTGCTGACTAACAGCTGCCTGCAATTTGGCAGTTCAAATCCCACCAGGCTCAACTCAGCCTTCCATCCTTCTGAAGTGGGTAAAATGAGGACCCAGATTGTTGGGGGCAATATGCTAACTCTGTAAATGGCTTAAAGAGGGCTGTAAAGCACTATAAAGCAGTATATAAGTCTAAGTGCTATTACTATCGCTATAAAGCCAACTTGGCTCTATAATAGCTCTATGCAGCTTATAACAATAAAAACAGCCTGAAAACAGTCACCAAATAGAAAATACATTGCAAATCCAGGAAGCATTAAACCATCCAGCCTAACAACCTAGGTTTTATACTCTGCATTTTTTTATTGTTGTATGTTGCCTTGGAATAACCAGAACAATGGGATATAAATTCAATATTAAGTTTAAAAAATTGGGAAAAAATGTCTGATGAAGTGAGCCCTACAGGCTTCTGTTTAGTTTAGCCTAAGTATAGCCTTGCATGACTCTGATTATTATTTTAAAGATACATTTTAGTTGCATTCTACTAATTTAAACTGGCTTTCCAGAAATTAGAATCAATCTTCCAGAGGTTTGAGGGCATGCTGTAGTAACTTATTAAAAATCAAAATAAAATTAATTGTACATATAATTGCTAAACTATCTTGAAATTTCAAGGTAGGATTGGGCACCATCTGTGAAAATAAATTATTAATCCCTTTGGCCCTTCTACTTTGACAAAACCAGTGGTTTCAAATGAACCCTCTCCCCACCCCAATATAATTTCTTTTATAAAAAATGATGGCTTGTCACCTGGTCATGCATGATTAACAGGAGAGTGTATTCTGGAATTATGACCAACAGCCTCAGTTGCTGCTAGATTAGCCAGAACAAAAATTTGCAAGTGATATCATTGACCATAGTTGTCCTAAATTACATCTCAGCTCTTGAGACTACTAATGAATGGAAGAACCTTGTTTTCTTTCTGTAAGAGCCAACATAAAAGCAGACCCTACTTCCAGTCTAAAAGGTCAGATAACTCTTTCTTTGAAGCTAGTTGGAATTGGTAAAATAATTGACCAAATCTGGTAGGATAATCTACTAACATAGACCTTCAGTGAGAAGTTCTTCCAACATATAATGGGCTAATTTGGATACAATTTCCAAAGGAGTTGACAATAAGGACCATACCTATTCACCCATAAAAAGCATCCCTCCTTCTGTTCACAAAGCTTTCAAAAGTTGCTCTATTGAGCAAGAGAACTAAAGTCCAAAAATGTCTGTGGACAGCAAAGTCAAGGTAGAATATTGCCAGGCATTTAATGGAAAAGCACTCAAGGCCAGCTTTGGCTTTGCACACCCATCATAATTTTGGAAGCAGCTGGACAGTCCACATTTCTACAAGAAATAGAATTGTCAACATTTCCACTAATGCAATCTGGATCCATCTTTTCACCAATCATTATTTGAACCATTAGCTGCTTTTTTAAATTGGTGAACAAATTGACTGCCATTTAATGCAGCGTATCTTACTAAAATATTGTTTGTTAATTAAATAGGAATGGCTGTTTTTTCAACATTTCTTTTAATAAACAGCTACTGATGCAATGATATATTAATTTCCTTGAATATTTAGACATAACTCTCTACCTTCCCACTTCAACAATCAAGTTTGGCATTGCTCAACCTTTGAATAAAGCTAGAACAGCATTTGCTTGTGTTTGTTTAATGAGAAATCCAGTGGTGGGATTCAATTTCTTAACAACTGGTTCTCTGGGTGTGGCCTAATTTGTGGGTATGGCTTGGTGATCATGTGACTGGGTGGGCACGGCTTGGTCATTTGACTGGCTGGGCGTGGCTTGTATGTAAATATTATAAATATTTATGTAAATATTGAATTTTTTATAAATTTGCTTGCAAGCAAACTCATAAAATTTGCTAGCAAGCACACTCACAAAATTAACTCACAACACACCATGTATATAAATATTGATTTTTTTTATAAAAAAAGAGAGCAACTTTTACCCCAAAGCAGGCAAAGCAGGCAGGCAGATTGAGTTGTTCACAGAATCACAGATTCACTCAGAGATCTGCCATTCTGCAATCGGCTACTTGAGTCTGTCACATAAAATTTGCTTGCAAGCAAAGTAAACTCATAAAATTTGCTAGCAAGCAAACTCACAAAATTAACTCACAACACACTATGTATGTAAATATTGGATTTTTTTTATTTAAAAAGAGCAACTTTTACCCAAAATCAGGCAAAGCAGGGAGGCAGGCAGATTGAGTTGCTCCCAGAATCACAGATCTACCATTCTGCAATCTGCTACCTGAATCTGCACTGAAAAATAGAAACTTCAGTCCTAAGGAAGGTTCAGCTCTGCTTATAGATTAGCTAGAAAGCAAGAAATCCAATGATTTCCTGCTTTCTAGCTAATCTAAATGTCGCAGCACAGCAGAACCAGCTGATGGTCAGGGGGGAAGGAATAATAGCAACTTACTTACCAAACGCAGGCAAGTTTGATGGCGCGCATGCCAGGTAAGGAGTGGGTGGGTGGGGAGGGGAGGGGCTAGCCAGTGGTGAGATTTTCTGGTTCTCCAAACTATGCAGAATTGTAACAACTGATTCTATAGAACCAGTCTGACCAGGTAGAATCCCACCCCTGGAGAAATCACCTTATAGGAATGGTAGGCCTACATTAAAAGACAAAAGATAGCAAATGAGCAATATTTTTCTCCTTTTCCTTTTTTTCTTTCTGCTTGGACCTTCTCATGTTTACTGTCCCGTGCTTCTTTCTAGATGCCCAACAGTTTTTCCAGTCTTTTAGATTACCACAGGGGTGCTTTATGAACCTCAAGATACTTTTCCCTCCACCACCAGGAGAATCTGTCCCTCAGAACCACTCCTGACTGATGCTACAACTGATGCTACAACTGTATGGTGATGAGACTTTGTGTCAACCAACACTAGACCATGAAGTTCTCATTTACTAATATACCTCTGTTTTGGATTTTCTCTACTATCCCCAGAAGTTCACCTTAAATTAAGGCCTGCTGTAGATGAGCTGAGTGAGGGATATGCAAGCTTTCTCTTTCTCCCTTCTCTATTTCTTTTAAAGTCCAGTTAAAGTATTTTTTTTTATTTCCTAACCATCAAAGCTTCACCGGTACAATTTCACAAAAAGAAGCAATTCACTCCACGCCTAATTTGACTATATATATTCACTCTAGTAAACCTGAAGCAGCAAGATTTGTCACTCATGCATATATCTATATTCAGAAAAAATGGGTAAACACTTCAGACAGAATATTTTGTGCTTCCCTAGTCTTGGGCAGATTAGCAGAAATTAAATTTCACACTAATCTGCCCAAGTCCATAAGAGCCACGTTAAGATCAGTTAATTGTAAAAAATAATAAAAAACATTCTTAACCTAGTTATTGAATTAACCCATTATTTGGTTTTTAGAAAACACTGAACTAAAGATGAACTACATGAGTGCAGTTTTCAGAACATGCTAAACTACATATATGCACACACACAATAGTTAACCAAAATTAAGACTACTCAAACTTAACACAATATCCAAATGCAGCTGCTAGGTCTTTAAGGGAGCATTCAATGAACACAGCCGTTTCCTTAGAAATTAGTATTTTGGGGTGTGCATTTGTTAGGCCCAAAGAACAAAGAATGGCCCATGGAGTTACTTCCAAGTAATTTCTTATTGTTGTTCACCTATTGATAGAACCTTGCTGGACTAAGACAACTATCTACATAACTAGAGAAAAACTCCATGAACTGCTAGGTAGGCACCATGTTAGCTCTCTTCCTGCCTACCAGGGATTCCAAGCTCCTTTGCTTCTTTGGTTTGTGGAAAACTGCACCTTCTTCTTGGGACTCCTGACTACATTCTACCACAGCACCCTAATTCATCAAACCCTGAACCAGTGATGGGATTCAAATTTTTTTACTACCGGTTCTGTGGGCGTGGCTTGGTGGGTTGGCAGGGGAAGAATACTGTAAAATCTCCAGACAGAGGTGGCATTTGCCAGTTCTCGGAACTACTCAAAATTTCCACTACTGGTTCTCCAGAATTGGTCAGAACCGGCTGAATACCACCTCTGCCCTGGACCCTAAAGACTGAAGGGCAATAAAAAGCATAATTTAATTTCCCTGAGGTAAAGAGAGTGGGTGCCAATATTCTGGGTTATGTTTCTGTACCCTCATGAAATTTCTACACCAATCTGTTTATCTGGAGCACCAAGAAACAGTTAAAAGGTGGTGGCTTCCAACACATCATTTCAGGGTTCACATGAAATATCAGAGAGGGACACAGAGAGAAAATTATATGTCCAGTATATTTAGACTGAATGACTTCATATTCCCCTTCAGAGATCCTGTTGGATTTCTGAAGTTCTCAACTAGGATACAGATTGGCTGTTTATGACATGTTAACTTATATGATTTTTAAACATACAAGTATCTTAAACAACCAAAAGAATAAAAGAAAGAATCTAATCGACAAGCAAAACTTCACATCTGAAATCTTTTTGTTTCAAATATACAGCTCCTGTTTAGTGGTTAAAAGTCCCAGAGCAGTTTATCAGTGATATTTCTGCTCCTTTAACACAACACAGAGAATTAACTTAAACCCTATTTTTGCATACCATGTACTTATCCGGATCCTGGCACACATGTTTTAATCCTGCAGCTAGTCCATACATTAAAAGCATTTAAATAGATTAAAACAAAATGGTTGGATTTGACTGATAGGAAAAGCATTCACTTCTGGTAGAACATTTACATATTGTGTTACTAATCTAGATGAAATGTTAATATATATTTCTAGTTCATGTATGATATGCCATAAATAAATAACTTACATATTAATTACATGCATGTGATGTATTGAAGCAATACTAGAGGATATCCATGTCTTTTTTCCCTTTTTTATGGGCTGATCTATATAAGCTATTTTTCACTCTAGATTGAATCAATCACATATGTTTCAGCAACAGGTTCTGTTGAAAGCATTTGATTGTTCTGAATATGCCACTCAGAATGCCCATTAAGGTGCTAATGGAGTGTTTGTGGTTTGTATTGAGTTTTCATGATGAGCCGCATGGATGTTTATCTGGTTATATTATAAAGCTTAGCATAAATCTTTACACAGATACTCTATTTTGGCTGAGAATAGAGTGCTGACAGTTTACTGCAAGATGACAAATGAATGCTGACATTATATTCCTGTGTGTTTATAGATCAGTCTAAAGGTTAAGAATCTTTAATGTTTGCAATTTGAAAAAAAATCCATATGCATAAACAAAATAGTCATTTCACTATATATGTCCAATGCCATTCACCAAAGGTGAAAGTCAGATTAAAAGAGAGAAGGAAGAAAATGCAATTTGAACTTTATAAGTCTTGTTTTTGAATTGCTTTATTTAAAGGCAGTACGATCAACTTCTTTTGCTTATTAGTTTAAAAAGAAACAGTTCAAGGCAATATACTCTGATCAATCAAGATCATCTACAGATATCTATACCTACCATGATTATTATAATTTGCCCTCCAGTAATTTAGTTTCATGCTTTTTTTAAAAATTACATTTATATGCCGCCCTTCTCCAAAGACTCAGGGCCGCTTATAATTTTGGGATACAACCCAGTGTGCTCAGCAATAGCCTTCATTCCATTGTATATGCCTGCTTATTACTAAGTGGCATTTTTACAAGGTCAGCTAATTGCCCCCAACAATCTTGGGTCCTCACTTTACCTACCCCGAGAGGATGGAAGGCTGAGTCAACCTTGAGCCTGGTGGGATTCGAGCCTACAGCAGTTGTAGGCAGCTGGAACTTAAGTGCAGGCAATTAACAGCCTGAGCCACCAAGGCCCTTGCCAAATGTACTAGCCAAATATTTGCCATTAGAAGAAAAAAAGAGAATTTTTTTTTTGAAAGACTAGATGGCCTTTCTTCCTTTTTCCTCTGTTCTTTCCTCCTTCTTCCTCATAACTATATGCTTCCCTTTAATCTTTTATTTAATCTTTTATTATTTTTGTTAAGTTTGCATGAAGAGTAAGACACGAAGAGCTTCAGTGAAGAGTTTATTAAGTGACTACAGCTCGAATGGACCCGACTTGGCTGGGCTACGGCTGCTTCTTATAGCCAGCAGCCGTAGTTGCCAGCCAATCAGAGTGCAGGGTTTTTCCTGCACTATTTAAACCAATCCCATTTGACATTTTACAAGAACAGTTCAAAATAAACCAATAACATTCAAACCTACATACATAACAATTTTAATCTAGTTATTTTCTAAAGATTGCAGTTATGCATCTTCTTCTTCAAAATGAGTGATGCTTCAGAAAGATAATGCAGCCACAGGACAAAGAAAATGACTGAACACAGATCAGATAAATGAAGGCACCTAGTATTTCTAATTCTCAGTAACTCTCTAGAATTCAGGCAGGGAATCTGGAGACCAATATAATCAAATGTACAATATGTGTTTTGAACCAGATGTTGATGGAGAGAAGTAAGGAACAGATTTTATACTGGGGTTTGGGTGGGGAATTAGAAACAGACATCATAGCATATGAGAGATTGTCCCATCCTGTCTCTTGTATTTCCAGAGGTTGGTTTGAGTGGGTGCATCTTGCCCAGAGCAGGGCGGACTCTGTTAATGGCACTGCCAATTTTAATTGCACAATTATCCATCTGGAGATAGACGAGTTTGTAAATAATTTAAATGAGGATCAGAAACAAAACTAGAAACAGACAGTGAGAACCTAAGGAAGAGCGGCTTATTAAGCGAACAAAATATGATGGCAATCTTTCAAAGGTCAAGAAGACTCTTGTGCTGCTATTATAAAAGCTGCAGTTGAAGTGAGTGATCTGATTATTTATTTCAATGGGAGGTGTGTTGATATTAGCCAATGTTCTCCATGCCTGACCTGAATTTTTATGGGGAATTTTGTAAGATGAAGTAGGCAATTCTCTGCAAGAAAGCAGTAAGAATGGGATTTAGTACATATAGCAATATTAACTTTATTCCAGCTTCTGATAGCCTTGTTGCTCACATTTTCTCAATGCTAGCAATCTGCATCAAAATGTTGACTGTAATGAAACAAATCATTTTGGTTTTATCAGCAACTGGATCACATCTCTCATTCAATTGATGCTGATTGTCCCAAATGTCTATAAAATGTGCTTGAACTCTGCCTTTCTATCTCAGCTTAGAAACCTGAACTATATCTTTATGAGGGTAATGCAAGAATAAGCAGCAAATGCTACAGGGACAAAACTGGACCACATTTCATTATTTCATTATTTATTTACTTTTTAACCCCTATGGGGTGAATGGAGGAGAAGAGAAAGATAGAAAATATTTGCAGCTTGCCTTTCCATTAGTTATTGGTGAACAAATCTGGCTTGTTAGCTCTTTGGAGGAAAAAAGATTTTAATATTGCTGCTAGAAAATTACACACACACACACACACACACACACGAGCCCCATTTCTCATGGCTAAGAAAGGTCATTTGTTGAATTACATATAAATAACCATGATTTTCAACTTCTGTAGATTACCCAAGCAATACAAAATGGAAGCAGAGAAGCTGAAAAAGTTATTTTGATGATGTAGTGGATAACAAAACATACATACTTATTATTGCTGGGGGTTTTGCACAACTTTATATAGTCTTTAGGTGTACTGGTGGGGAAACAGATTCAAATCATTTGCGTGGGGTGACTTTAGATCTGGCACTTTCTCTACCCAATCCACTTGTGATCGGGATGAAAATTTTGAAAATGAGTGAGATCTTGAAGGAAATATGGAACAATTAGTATTGCAATAATTGGAGGTTGCATCAAATGTTGCTGCCCCTGAAAATGCCAACTTTGTGTTTTTTACTCTGCCTTTTCTGGCAATTATGTATATAGATAGGTGACTTTATTTATTTACTTATCTATTTTTTCCATTTATAGATTTCAAGATCATGATTCAGGGTGGCTAAGAGTTTTGTTTTGTTTGGTTTGGTTTCTTATTTCTTTGAGTCAATGATGATTCCTGAATAGTCCCTGCTTTTTCTTGGCATTATTTCAGAAGTGGGTTTGCTATTGCCTCCTTCCTAGGCCTGAGAGACAGGGACTGGCCCAAGGTTACCCAACTGGCTTTGTGCCTAAGGTAGAACTAGAATTCAGGATCTCTCAGTTTTTATATTACGCTAACTAGCTCTCTAACAACAGTTAAGAGAATTAACATAAAAAACAAAGAGACAACAACATACATGCAATCCACAGCTAGTGTAAAACAAACCTACCAATAAGAAATGAATACAACTACTCCATAAGTTCGGTTATACCTCCAGATCTCCAGGCCCAGTAACAACATCATGTAGTCATAACTTTGCAAAAGGCAAAGTTACAGCCAGTTTAATCTTTGGGGAATGATGTGTCCAAGGACAAGCACCAGAACAGAGAAATCCTTCTTTCTGGGCATGGCCAGACAGATGTGATATGGACCTTTGCCTACCAGATGGATGAGATATTTAAATATCAAATAATCAGGAAGAGGTAACTCATTGCATACCATGAAAGGCTTTATAGGTATGATCAACACCTTGATTTATTCCTGGAACCATACTGGCAACCAATATAGGTTGTGGAGTAGAAGCGTAATATATGCTGATCAAGGAAAACAGATAATATCCCACACAGCTGAATTCTGTAGGTTCTAGATACTCTTCAAAGGCATGTATATAATGTAAAGGGCACTATAGTAATTAATTCAGGAGGAGCATAAGTGACTATGAGATGACCTCATGGTTCAGGAAAAGACACAATTGGCACACAACATGAAGTGGTGCAAAGGCATTCTGGGCTATGGCTGCCATCTATGTCTTGAACAGGAGCCACAAGTCCAAGAAGAACCCCAAATTACACACAAGTATTGTTGAGTGACAACAGATAGTCTCCATCTCTAGTCACCCAAGTTATCAAGAAAAAAAGCCATCAAAACATTTATTTGGATCTTCAGACTGTTCTAAAATTATATTATGTTTAAAAAATGCCTATTCGCACTGTGTAAAGACTGGCTAAGGAGGTTTTATGAGATCTAACTTTAACTGTCCAACTATCTACTGACACAATACAGGGATGTAGGAATTGTGTCCAGATGGTAGACAAAGCAGTTTTGTGGAATACAAACAATCCAGGGAGCCTAACAACTAAATCAGACAGACATGCCTGCACAGCTGAAAGGAGAAGACTTTTGGGAGGCAAGGAGTGGCATAATCAATCTGCTTCACAATCTTGCTTTTACTAAACTTAAAATATGGCATCCACATATTGCCTGTGGTTTCCATGACTGTTTATTTATGTGGTTATTTGTGAAAGCCTGGGGATTTTTTTTCCCATAAAAGTCATTTGAATCCAAGGAAGCAGATTATTATTTTAAAACACTTCTAAGATTTCTTGAATTCACACAATTGGGAAGTTACCTTTGAGACTGCATATAAAAAGAAAGGTCTATTTACATAAACATTGCTTTAAAGAATCCGTAGATGGTCAGCTAAAATTGTTACTGGTTCTTTGTTTTTGTCATTTTGTTTTCCTTATCTTTATGTCCTATGCTTGGTTTCTGCACTTCGCCCAGGGACATTTCCAAGTTTGAAGAAGCTTGGGGAGAATATTTTCTGTTCTCTGAAAGGGTACATGCTGCCATATTTTTTATCCTTTCTCCCCATCCCATCACCTACAATCTCCTCTTCTACAATCTTGGGTAAAAGGAGTAATAGAGAAAGAAAAGATAGTCCTCCATTTTTTCAATCCTGAACACCAGCTAGGAGCCAACAACTTCATCCTGCATGAAGTTCAATACTTCAGTAGCCAAAACTGCTGCTAGGGAGTATTTGCTTCCATTTCAACATTTCCCCCAAAAGGTGAATGTGGTTGCAAGGTGAGGGTAATGAATGGTTAGAAAGAAGTTCACCTTACTCTCTCAATCTCATTGCTCACAACCCATAATGCAGCAGGTATTTCAGTTAATTTAATTTAGTTAAGTTGAGCTGGCTGGCATGCAGTTTCACATTTGATCCATCTGATCACAGTGGAGGTTATCAGAACAGTGCATAATTTTGTTCAGTGCAATCTAGTTTACTCTTGCCCTTGGTACATATCTGCTAGATTTAACTTCTGATATTTTTGGGTTATTCTTGGTGCTGGTTGTAGAGGAGTCAGAAATGCCTTTATGTTTGGCCTTTGTGATGCTAGATCCTCCTAAATAGTGCCTGCCTTTTCCCTGCACCTCTCAGGATTCATCTTACCCAGTTCTTTCCTAATATAATTATCTGCTCTAGGGTTATCATAAAATTGAAGAGTAACATGAGACAATTAATTTGCATATCTAGATCTTATTGGTTGAAATGTTTTTAATAACCCATATGTTATTTAGTCAAGTATGAATGGCCTTTTATAGGAATTACTATAGTAACTCCTATAAAAGAGGGATGTGGTGGCTCAGTGGCCAAGACGCTGAGCTTGTCGAACAGGAAGGTCTGCAGTTCGACGGTTCAAATCCCTAGCACCACATAATGGAGTGAGCTCCCATTACTTGTCCCAGCTTCTGCCAACCTAGCAGTTCAAAAGCATGTAAAAATGCAAGTAGAAAAATAGGGATCACTTTGGTGGGAAGGTAATAGCATTCCATGTGCCTTCGGCGTTTAGTCATGACGGCCACATGACCACAGAGACGTCTTTGGACACAGCTGGCTCTTCGGCTTCATAACGGAAATAAGCACTGCCCCCTTGAGCTGGAAACGACCAGCCCATATATGCAAGAGGAACCTTTAGGTTTTACCTATAGTTATTAGAACCATAAATAAAGAACACAAATTTAAAAATTCAGTTAAAATTCAATTAATCATGATGGAGAAGGAAACAAAGTGCACACAGGGAAGAGGTGGGGTCTGTCTAATCCATTAACCACTTCCAGGATGCCATTCCCCCATTGGGGCTCAAGACCAGTTGGCAGAGCCAGGTCTTCAAACCCTTTATCCACACGAATCAGTGTGGATCTCAGCTTGGGAAACAGAACATGCCGAAGGTAGGCTTCATGGCAGAAAAGGATCTTCTCCTGAACCCTGCCAGCCTACATTTTTTGACTGATGGGGTCCACATCATCCCTCTTCTGCTGGTATGGGGTGGGCTAAACCCAATGGAGTGAGCCAGTTCCTCAGATCACATTGGCCCATGCCATAAGGGCAGTAAGGTGATAACAAATAAACACAAATTGAATGACGGTACATCTTTTATTGAATTATCAAGTTCCTTAAACTAGCGAGAGCAAAAGCAAAGCATAATTTAGTTTGGGAACTGGATTTATAGTTTCTGGAATGGATAAAGCCCAAACTACTTGACGTTCTCTCGGGAGTGGCGGTGGAATTCCCCAGACTTTTAGTGCTGGGGGATTTCAACCTGCCCTCCCTGGGTGAAGTGTTGAGTTTGAGTCAGGAGTTCATGGCTTCCATGGCATCTATGGACCTGACCCAGATAATTCAGGGCCCCACTCATGGGGGGGGGGAACATACTCGACCTGGTTTTTATCTTGGGGCAGTGGTGTAATGATCTTGGTGGGGGCTCACCAACTATTCAGCCCCTGTAATGGACTGATCATTATCTCCTACGGCTGGTCTTTCAACAGGCCACCCCATGCTGCTGGGATGAGGAACTGATTAGATGGTTCCGCCCCAGATGCCTAAAGGACGCAGAGGGGTTTCAGCGATGCTGGGGTTATTTCCACTTCCATTACCCACAGCATGGCTGAGGCCTTGGCGGCCGCCTGGCAACAGGCAGCCTCGGAGGCTGTTGATCGGGTTGTCCCTTGCATCCCCTAACCCGTTGCAGATCCCGGTTAGCTCCTTGGTTTTCAGAGAAACTCCGGGAGATAAAGCGTCAAAGGAGGGGTCTGGAGAACAGGTGGAGATCAAGCCGATCCAAATCTGACCATGCCCAGCTAAGAGCCCATATTAGGACTTACCTGGTGGCGATGGGAGTGGCGAAGTGTGCTTACTTTTCCACTCTCATTGCATCCGCAGATGATAGCCCGACCACCTTGTTTAGGGTCACTCGCTCCCTCCTACATCAGGAGGTGAGGGAGGACCCTTTGCGGGGTAGGGCTGAGGAATTTAGTCAGCATCTGCTGGATAAGGCCACTCAGATTCGGGCCGACTTGAAAGCCAACTGGCAGGAGTCAGAGGAAGGAGTGGCGATGAGTCTGGCCAATACCAATTGGGATGAGTTTGAGCCTGTGTCCCTAGATGAAGTGGACAGGATCAAGCAGAGGCTGAGCTCCACCACGTGTTTATTGGACTCATGTCCCTCCTGGTTGGTTTATGCCACCAGGGAGGTTACATGTGGCTGGCTTCAGGCAGTAGTCAACGCTTCATTGAGGGAGGTTCCTTTCCTGCCGCCTTGAAAGAGGTGCTGGTGAAACCCCTCCTTAAGATGGCTGCCTTGGATCCAGCCATTTTGAACAACTTTCGTCCGGTTTCCAACCTTCACTTTGTTGTGAAGGTTGTTGAGAGCATGGTGGTTCAGCAGCTTCCGGGGTTCCTGGAGGAAGCCGACTATCTAGATCTGTACCAATCGGGCTTCCAGCCCGGGTACAGCACAGAGACGGCATTGGTCCCACTGGTGGATGATCTCTGGAGCGCTCGGGACAGGGGATTTTCCTCTGTCCTAGTCCTATTAGATCTCTCGGTTTTTGATACCATCAACCATGTATCCTATTGCGGTGTCTCGGAGGGTTGGGGGTGGGAGGCACCATTTTACAGTGGTTCTCCTCCTACCTCTTGGGTCGCTTGCATTTGGTCTTGGCAGGAGGGCAGAGGTCGAGCCTGAGTCCCTTCACTTGTGGCCTCAGGGGTCGGTCCTCTCACCCCTCCTGTTCAACATCTATATGAAGCCGCTGGGTGAGATCATCCACAGTTTTGGGGTGAGGTAACATCAATATGCAGATGATACCCAGCTCTTCATCTCCACCCTGAACCACATCAGTGATGCCCTCTCCGTGATGTCCTGTTGTCTGGATGCGGTATGGATCTGGATGGGGAGGAACAGTCTTCAACTCAACCGGCCAAGACTGAGTGGCTATGCATACCAGCATCTCGGTGTATCCAGGATATTCCATCTTTGGTCATAGGGGGAGAGGTGTTGCCCCCTGTGGATAGGGCTAGCAACTTGGGTGTCCTCCTGGATATACAGCTCAGTTTGGAGGAGCAGGTGGGAGCTGTGACCAGGGGGGCATTCGCCCAGGTTCACCTGGTGTAGCAGTTGCGCCCTTATCTGGACCAAGATGTCCTACACACAGTCACCCATGCACTTGTCACTTCCCGAATCGACTACTGCAATGGTCTCTACATGGGACTGCCCTTGCGGACCACTCAGAGGTTACAGCTGGTGCAGAATGCGGCCCCGCGGGTTGTGATGGGAGTAACCTGATACTCCTATATTACACCCCTCCTGTGTGAGCTGCATTGGTTGCCGGTTGCCCTCCGGGTGAGATACAAGGTGTTGATGTTAACGTACAAAGTCCTCCATGGCTTGGGTCCGGGGTACTTGCAGGAGCGTCTCCTACCAGCATCACACTCCGATCGCCCTGTGCACTCCCACAGACAGGGCCTCCTTGGGGTGCCATTGGCTAGACAATGTCAGCTGGCAGCGCCCAGGGGTATGGCCTTCTCTGTGGGAGCACCCACCCTGTGGAATCAGCTCCCCTTGGGGCTTCATTTGGCTCCGGACCTCCACTCCTTCCACCGCGACCGGAAGACTTGGCTGTTTCAGCAGGCTGGCCTGGACTGAAATGAGTTGGGGTGGGTTTTTAAGGGATTTTAATTGAATTTTTATGGGTTTTAGATTTATTGGAGTTGTGATTTAATTATTTTTAATTAATTTATTGTATTGAGATTCTATATTGTGAGTGCCCTGAGTCCCTAGGGAGAGAGGGCGGCATACAAGTCTAATAAAATAAATAAACAAATGAATAAATAAATAAATAATGATGAATGAATGAATGAATGAATTATTTATTTATTTATTTATTTATATTTGACTGTATGCCGCCCATCTCGAAGACTTCGAAGTGACTCACACTAAAAACATAGAACAATAAATATTTAAAAAGACATTAAACCAACAAGCCCAAATATGAAACACAACTATAAAATAGATTAAAAGACATCCTCTCCCCAAGGAAGGGTCACAGCCCGGGTTGGTCAACAACCAAGTTTTTAATTCACGCGGAAGGTGCGGAGATCAGGGGCCAGGCAGCTCCAGAGGCAGTTGATTCCAGAGGTCGGGGCAAACAGAGAAGGCTTCGTCGGGGAAGTACCAACCGGCATTGGCTCGCCGATGGGACCCGAGGAGTCCTTGCCTATGAGCCGCAGGGGCGGCGGCACTAGATATTGGAAGAAGACGCTCCCTCAGATATTGGGGACCCATGTCGGTGTAGGACTTTGAATGTCAAAACTAAAACCTTGAATCACCCGGCGCAATGGCAACCAATGCAGGCCACGCAGAAGGGGGGTAACATGAGAGAACGGTGACTCCCATCACCATCCGCTGCGGCGCATTCTGCACCAACTGCAATCTCGGATGGTATGCAAGGGCAGTCCTAGATAGAGAGCGTTGCAGTAGTCGAGTCCCGAGGTGACAAGGGCAGTGACCGTCGTGAGGCGTCCCGGTCCAGAAAAGGGCGGTTGTCGAACAAAGGGAGCTGGGCAAAGGCCCCTGGCGACGGCCCCACCTGCTCCTCCAGCCGGGCCGACATCCAGGAGGACCCCAGATTCGCCCTATCCACAGGGGGTAACACCTCACCCCTATGGCCAAGGATAAACAATCCTGGATGGGCCGAGACGCAGCACGAGAGCCACTCAGTCTTGGCCGGGTTGAGTCGGAGCATGTTCCTACTCATCCAGATCCGTGCCGCATCCAAACACCGGGACATCAGGGAGAGGGCATCACTGATCTGGCCAGGGTGGAAAGGTACAGCTGAGTATCATCAGCGATGGAATTTCACCCCAAAACCACGGATGATCTCACCCAGCGGTTTCATGTAGATATTAAATAAGAGAGGAAGGACCGCCCTGCGGGACTCCATAAGAGAGAGCCTCGGGTCGGCCGAACCCCTCCCACTAACACGATTGGAGCCCAGAGGTAGGTAGGAGGAGAACCACTGAAGAACAGTGCCCCCACTCCCAACCCCTGGGCGGCAAAAGGATACCATGGTCGATGGTATCAAAAGCCGCTGAGAGGTCCAATAGGACCAGGACAGATGAAAAACCCCTGTCCGGGCCCTCCAGAATCATCCATCAGTCGACCAATGCCGTCTCGTGCTGTAACGGGTCGGAAGCCCGTGATGCGGATCCAGGTAGTCCGCTTCATCCAGGAAAAGCGAACCTGCTGAGCCACCACATCTCAACAACCTTAGCCAAAAGCGAGGTTGAGACGAATGAAAGTTGTCTAACACGGTCGGGTCCAAGGCAGGCTTCTTCAGGAGGGGTCTCACCACCGCCTCCTTCAAGGCAGAGGGAAAGACACCCTCCCTTACTTATTTATAATTACTTATAGAGCGCAGGAAATAATGGTCGAAGTGTATAGAAATGTTTACAGTTCTAGGACCAATGCTTTTGCAACATGTCTACAAGTAACTGATGGTACCCCAAATTACTGCATGTTGAAAAAGGTTTCTGATATACAGCTTCCTCTTTACCTCAAAGGGGAACAAACCAAATATTTTAAAACATGAGGCCTGAATATAATAACAAACAGCCATTTTTATAGGATATAGTATACAAAGGCTCCTGATTCTCTTTATTATTCTCCTTTAAAAGCTCCACATCCATAATTTGGGAATTTCATCTTGCTATTAAACATTTCCATGCACCACTTGAAAAAAAGAGAAGTCAATAGCTGCAAAGAAAAATTAGTTATAATCTACCCACTTACAAATGTTTGTATTTGTCCCTGGACAATTGTTAAAGATCTAATTGGATCATAGCAATAGCACTTAGACTTATATACTGCTTTATAGTGCTTTACAGCCCTCTCTAAGCGGTTTACAGAGTCAGCATATTGCCCCCAACAATGTGGGTCCTCATTTTACCCACCTCAGAAGGATGGAAGGCTGAGTCAACCTTCAGCCTGGTGAGATTCGATCTGCCAAATTGCAGGCAGCTGGCTGTCAGCAGAAGTAGTTTGCAGTACTGCATTCTAACCACTGTGCCATCGAGGCTCATCCTTAGAAAGCCATGAGAAAAAAGAATATTACTAGTCAAAACAAAACAAAAGCTATGTATTTGAGGGATATTTCATGATAAATTTTAAGCCGATGAAAACAACTCATGTAGGTGCCAAGGGGCAAAACAAACCATTATTTTCTCCTAAAACTATTGTGCTGTCCTCTGTAGCATCAGAGATAGCTAGAACTTAAGATAGTAGTTGAAGAAGGTGAATGATTTTCTCACAAAAAGGAAGAAAAGATGTTTTATTTTTAGCTCTTCAACCCATGGAGTCAATATATTTGAGACAGTGATATCTTGAAAAAACTGTCTGTGTTATGGACAGGAACAGGCTATGTATGTATTATATGCATACTGTACATACATTTATTTTGTGCTGTCTTGTCTAGGGATTGAGAGCCTGCCAGAATAGCTGCTGGAGGACCTGCCTCAGTTTGCTTAAAGCTACAGCCGATTGTCATCTTTGATTGAAGCTTCTTTCATGTTTCCTCTCCAAATTGCTGCATTCTTGACTGCTCTTCTTTCACTAAGCCTAATCCTTCCCTCTGCATAACTGCTTATTAAATCTTGCATATTTCTTTATCCTGTTGTCTTCAGGATTAGGCGGATTCTCTTCCAGTCTGGGAAGTAGGGGCAATGGAGAGTTTCTGAAAGTTAAATTAACTTTCAGAACCCTGGTGGAATCTCAAATTTGAAAAAAATGTTAACTTTGGGGTGAACTAAGCTCCACAAACATATCCATGTTTTCAACAGTGGATTTCTGAAAGCTTTCTTTTGAAAGTTTTCCTATTTTACCTGTT
Source organism: Naja naja (assembly GCA_009733165.1). Lineage (NCBI taxonomy): Eukaryota > Metazoa > Chordata > Lepidosauria > Squamata > Elapidae > Naja > Naja naja. The sequence goes on along the minus strand of CM019150.1, from coordinate 197,938,031 downwards.
TCTAATTACCAGCTTCCTAGTCTTTAAAGAAGGTGTCTGCTTTACTTTTGGTCTTCGTAAACCAAATATTACTTCAGATTTGATGACAAGTTTCTTCTCCATGTTTACATGGCTGTACACTCCATCCATAGAACACTTATACTTTGTTTGCAGCTAGAGGATTTGAGACTTTTTAGCTTAGAGAAATAATATATACAAATGTGCCTGGGATGGCGACTTTAAATAATTGGGCTGCAGGTTGTATTCTATGATTTCTATATTGTATTCTGTTTCTGAATTGTTTTTAACTGCTGTATGCTAAGAAAGATGCTCGATAACTTGTCTCTTTTTCCAAGGCAAATGCCATATTTTCAAACAAAGCATTCAGCTAAGAATGAAGATCCAAGAGACATTCTTGAAAACAAAGGTGATGCTGCATTGGGCGATTTAAATGGCAATATACCAATTTCTTAATTCTTTATAATCTAGGATGTAATCTAAAGTAAATAGATACATTATAGAGGGCAGGCATGAAAGAGGGCATCCACCAATGGTATGGTAGCATTCAGTACAAGAAGGTGCCCCCCTCAAGAGTAGGACTTTGGTTCAGGACTTCAAAAGAATGGCTGACCCTTCTTTTACTCTCCATCCATAAGCACATTAAGGACCAGTTATGATGGGAGGAGTCTCAACCGGATTATCCTATCTTTCTCTATCATCCCTCGGGTGAGTTTAAACTGAGATCTGGATGTCATATTATGTACTTGGCCTTGATTAGTGGTCCTAAATTGTGCTTAGCTTTGTACGGATTTTATTTTAGCAAGTCAGTAAAACATATCTATTGTACGGGTTTACAGTGATATGCTAGGAAGGTCAATGCAGAAGTGTGTAGTGATCTTCTAGAAGCAGAGCTGACACTGGAAGTAAAATCAATAAGATATAGCAATTCTCCATCGAGGAATGGGAGGAACAAGTGATGGGCCATGACTCATTCTAGCTCCTCCTTGCTGCAACAGCTCCAAACGGTGGGTTCCCATTCTTGCATGGCATTTTGTAAGACAGTTATATTAACTGAAGAGCATACAATATTAGATTAGCCCACAACCAGCCACTTACTTTATTGAGCTTGATAAAGTTTTTTTTTAATGAATAAATTACTGCCTGACCAGTCTGATGATCTGGAATTTTATTCCATCCATATACATGCATAGTAACAACATTTGTTGAGAAATTATTTCTATCAGAAGTAGAACATTATCTCTGTGATCACCAGTTGCAGTATTGCTACTGTTATATTTAAATATATCTTATAAATGAATTAGATTCATACTTGCAGCATTGAGCTAAGAAATTCCTTTTGACTGTGCCTTTCAAAAGATAAAATGGATAGATATGACCTCATTACTTACAATACTGCTTCCAGTAATTTTGTTCATTCTTTATAAAGTATTGCATTTAACAGCAAATGTTTAAAAATTGAGACAGAGATGCATCAGTGAAAGAAAATACAAGGACTATACAAGGAAAAAAAATGCCATCTTCATTTTAACAGACATTTCAGGTAAGAAAGTAGACATACTGCTACATACAAATGCAAAGCCTAGTGACTAAGGTACTGTATCTGCTAAAATATAAAGTGCAAACTGAGCCAAATTCTTTAAAAAAATTGAAATTTTAAGGCGAACTTTACAGCATAGTGGAAACCTTTTGCAAATTATATTTTAGCATCTACACATATCTGCAATAGCATATAAGGAAAAATAGGATACACAGGTGCTTTTGAAGCTAAATTTCTAAAATGCCTTTTTTGTAGAGTTTGTGACTATTTTCTTTAAAATCTACTATACAGTGCAAACCATATGTGCTACACAATTATACAATAACATTACAAATGACTTTAATATAAAGTTTTTTTCCTTTAAATTAAAAATAACTACAGCTATGAACACTGCTGGTAAAATAAATAAATAGTTTTGAAAATGGCACCAAGAATACACTTTACTAATGAACTGTAATGAAAGTACATCTTTTAAGTCTTCAACTCAGCAGTAATGAACTAACTCCTGATTGTCCAGAAGTCATACAAACAGCTCTCTTTCAGACTTGCATGGAACAATACTGTATACTAAACACAGATACCAAACAGGGGGCCAGCCATTTTCATTTGACGTGTTCTGCTGCATGGGATGAGCAATAAAACTTCTTATGAGTTATAAAGTTTGATAGGTTGTTGAACTGGATATCGCACAGCCGGCACTTTCCACTGGTAGGGGCCTGAGTAGAACCGTTTACTTTTGCTATACTAGATAATTGTTCTTCTGCTGCTGGAATGGTTGGAGACATTTTCATTGGCAGCTAAATTATTATCCGAGGCCCAAGATGGTGATTTGTGTCCATCTTCATGCTGTTGGGGAGTCTGGGAAATGTTCTCTTGCTGTGGGTTTCCTGCAGGCCTCTCCTCCTGTTTTAGTCCACCATTAATAATAACTTTATAAATGAATTAGATTCATACTTGCAGCATTGATAAAGCTGCCTGACCAGTCTGATGAAAGATTCCAATTCCATAGTAACAACATTTGTTGTATTTAAAAGATGTGATCTGCTTTTATTCTATACATAACATTTTTAATTATTTCATTCTTTAAACATTAATCAGCAATGTTTACTTGTTATAATGCTTTAAAGAAAATTGAGTGAGCAAGAAAAAAAACCATCTTCATTTTAACAGACATTTCAGGTATAGAAAGTAGACATACTGCTACATACAAATGCAAAGCTATGATGCATCATCTGTTATAAAGTGACAAACTGAGCCAAATCTTTAAAAATTGATTTTAAGGTGCTTTACATTAGTTGAACCTTTGCAAATTATATTTATCTGCACATATCTGCAATAGCATATAAGGAAAAAATGGCTTTTTAAATTTCTAAAATGCCTTTTCAGAGTTTTGACTATTTTCTGCAAAATCTATAAGTGCACCATATGCTACTTATACAATAACATACAAATTTACTTTAAACTTTAATTAAAGTTTTTTTTTAAATTAAAATAACTACAGCTATGAACACTGCTGGTAAAATAAATAAATAGTTTTGAAAATGGCACCAAGAATACACTTTACTAATGAACTGTAATGAAAGTACATCTTTTAAGTCTTCAACTCAGCAGTAATGAACTAACTCCTGATTGTCCAGAAGTCATACAAACAGCTCTCTTTCAGACTTGCATGGAACAATACTGTATACTAAACACAGATACCAAACAGGGGGCCAGCCATTTTCATTTGACGTGTTCTGCTGCATGGGATGAGCAATAAAACTTCTTATGAGTTATAAAGTTTGATAGGTTGTTGAACTGGATATCGCACAGCCGGCAATACTTTCCACTGGTAGGGGCCTGAGTAGAACCGTTTACTCCTTTTGCTATACTAGATAATTGTTCTTCTGCTGCTGGAATGGTTGGCGAGACATTTTCATTGGCAGCTAAATTATTATCCGAGGCCCAAGATGGTGATTTGTGTCCATCTTCATGCTGTTGGGGAGTCTGGGAAATGTTCTCTTGCTGTGGGTTTCCTGCAGGCCTCTCCTCCTGTTTTAGTCCACCATTAATAATAACCATCCCTCTGTTTTTTGGCAAGAGGGGCAAAGATTCTTTTTTCTGAACAGGGCACCCATTGGATGGTGTCTGGCCCTTCAGCGTATCACCTTCTGCAGCCGTACTTTGATCTACATCATTGTGGTGAACAGCAAAAGAACTAGAAATATAATCAGTTGGCTTTATTCCATAGTATGGAGAAAGCTGGTCTGCTCCTTTAGCTTTCTTTATTGCTCCTGGGTAAAGGCATTGAGGAAGAAAATGTTTGTTTTCTTCTTTTGTAGCTATAAGTTGGGTGGCTTCATTAAAGACCTTAAGTCCTTGAAGGGTTGCTAAGTGCGTAGAAAACAAGTTTCCATTGGGAGAAGCCTGTTTTGAGTTTCCATTTTTCTCACATTTGATGATGGTTCGGTCATAACTGACCTCAGGGCTGTTCCGTTCACTTTCTGGATTTTGAAACACTTTGCTATCAAGATGTCCCATTTCATTCTGTTGGTGCACAGTGACGGGACAAAAATTCTGCTTATGCGCCAAGTAATTTTCTACCTTGTTAAAACTGATCTTGCATACGGTGCATTCATGATAGTCCAGCAGCCTTTTGGGGGAAGTGGATGTCCTGTCAGACTGGGGCAAACATTTTTTGCTGAGATCAATAGGGACGTCCATTTCCAAGCAGGAAATTGTGGAATGTTGGGTGTCACATTTTGAGGTTGAGGTGCATTTATGAATGGACAGTGATGTTTCTAAGTGTTTGGAAACTATTCCTGGAAAGATATCACAGCGTGGGTGGTAGCACTCTCCAAGGCTATCTGTTGCTTCTTGAGAAGATGTGCAAGGGTTTACAAGATTAGTGACTTCAAGGAAGCGTTGCTGGACCAGTTGTGGTCTTTGCTCTTGCTCTGGTAGACACATCTCATACATCTTCCTTCGTTTGCGTGTACGCATTGTTCTCTGCATGGCGGGCACTTTATTTGAAGCTGATCTTTTAAGTGGGGGATCATGGCGAGTGGCACAGTAATACTGCTTGTGGACCATGTATGTTTCATGCCTACTGAAAGTAATATTGCAGGCTTCACATGTAGTTTTGTTGGGATCACTTTCTCCTTCTATTAAAGATGAAGTTGAGTTCTTGCTATCCGAAGGCTTCCCATTCATTTTATCATCACTGCTGGCAGTATTTGACAGCTTCTTCACTTGTGATGAAAAGTCTTTCTCATGACCCTTACTGTTTGGCCCAATGATATCGAGGACAGTAGAAGCATTGATACAAGATGCCTGAAGAAGTTGATTCTCGGGATCTGAAGTGTGAGCCGTTGCACTCAAAATGTTGATTGCGTTTTGTCCATTGCCAGGACTCACAGCCTCCGGCATTTTTTCTGACACGCTGCCAAAATCTGGTGACTTTGCCATTTGTTGCCATCGACTGTTGCAGTAGTGCTTCTTGTGAACTAAATAGTTATCTAGATTGTTGAACGTGATGTTACACTCAAAACAAGTGGCTCCTTTTGGCATCAGTGGACTGTAAATGACCGGGGGATAACTATTACTTCCATGCCTCAGCCTTCGATGAACCAACTCAGACATCTTGGCTAAGATCTCAGAAGCCTGTGGGACCACCGTGATATCCTGGGGGAAAGCAAACTGAGAAAGAAAAGGACCCATGGGGAATGAAGGACCGAGATTAGGTTGGACTGGAGAGGAGGCAAGCCTTGGGCTAGATGGCTCAGATTTTATTTTGGTGTATGAGAAGCTCTGCTTATGTGGAGTGGTCTGTGTTTCTGGCCTCTGATTTGGAAGGAAAAGAGGAGTCTTCTTCTCACATTTATCAAGCTCAGTGTCAGAACTCACATCCTTTGTCTGCACTGCCTTTTGGCTTTGGGAACTATCAGGGGCCTGCAAAGTCTCTTCACTGGCATTTGGAGAGTGCTCAGCATCGCTTTCTCTCTGCAGTTTGTTGCCAGAAATGTGGAGATCTTGGTGCTGTAGCAGTTCCCTCTGAGTCTGGAAGCCAAAATGGCAATGTGTGCATCGGAAGGCAGCTTGAGTGAGATGTGAGAATAGGTGTTGATGGAAGTTAATCACTGAATCTGCGGTATAGTTACAAACTGTACATTTCAGGTTAGAGCCAGAGGGAAGAAACTCTTCCATTTTTACTCCTAGAAAAGGAATAAGAAGTAAATGACATAACATAAAGAAGTAAATGACATAACATATTATTATGACATAATATAGCATATTATGTCATAATAATATGACATAACATAAAGCGAAGTGGAATATTCCATTACAATGTACTTAAAGAACATAAATCAAGAGATCACAGCATAGTACAACACTCTAGCTGACAAGGCACCCATTGTGCCTTAAAAGAATTGAAATGTTCTAAGGTTAGAAGCTTCATAGTTCTCCCATAATTCTATCTTCAAGACCAGGGCTCTCCAAACTTGGCAACGTTAAGACTTGTGGACTTCAACTCCCAGAATTCCTCAGCCAGCCATGCTGGGAGTTGAAGTCCACAAGTCTTAACATTGCCAAGTTTGGAGAGCCCTGTTGAAGACCATACTTGAAGAATAAACAAGTGGGAAGCAAAGTAAGGATGACAGCAAAGGAAGACTACTTATAAAATGTGGATATGGTCCTATAAAAAACAGTAAAAATTGTTAGGAATTTGCTAAATAAATGTACTAAGATCTCAATAGCTCTTTCATCACCCTCAGTGCCTTGCTACATCAAAAGTAACTTTTTTTTTCTTAGAAATGGTATTTGAAAATGATTATATCAATGAGTCATGATCACTTCCAAATCTGCATCCTACAGTAATCGCGGTTGCACAGTAAATCCAGTCATGGCAATATACAGCTACCTAAGGATCTGAAAATCACTTAGAATCCACCTGATTCCAGAGAGACCTAATGGACCCATCATCCACCACAGGATGAAAGGCTGTCAACTTAAAACTAAGCAGAAAAGGCTTTGTCATAACTGGATACATAGAAATAACCAAAATTTCACTCTTCACTATACCGTGATCAGTAAAATAAATAAATAAATAAATAAATAAATAAATAAATAAATAAATAAATAAGTTACTCTAGGTATTGCAAATAGCCCAGTTTTAGTGACCACAATACTTATCAGGAAAAATCATCAAATTCAAGATTATCTGCAATAACTATGTATGAGCAGTCATAATATATTATGAAAACTGCTTTTCTTTGAGCAGGTCACTTCTGAACTACCATTTAGCTGCTGGCATTCATCTCATCTATTAAACTGCCTATGAGCTATTTTATCCATAACATTTTCCATTTACTTTAAATAAAGGACAGCCTTTCATTAAATGTTGCTGTTTTAACAACAAATATGGAAAGAGTGGGTATGTACAATGAAAGAAAAGAAATCTGCATGGATAAACCTAATGTACTAATACTCTGTGTATAAAATGAAAAGTCTTTCATAAAAAAGAAAAAGAAAGAAGGAAAGAAAGAAAGAAAGAAAGAAAGAAAGAAAAGACACAGTCTCTTTCAAGCTTCTTCTTTCACTGACACATTTTCTTGGTAATCATATACAAATAGTTTGAATAGAATAGAACAGCAGAGTTGGAAGGGACCTTGGAGGTCTTCTAGTCCTACCCCCTGCTTAGGCAGGAAACCCTACACCATTTCAGACAAATGACCCAATCTCTTCTTAAAAACTTCCAGTGTTGGAGCATTCACAACCTCTGGAGGCAAATTGTTCCACTGATTATTTGTTCTAACTGTCAGCAAATTTCTCCTTAGTTCTAAGTTGCTTCTCTCCTTGATTTGTCTCCACCCATTGCTTCTTGTCCTGCCTTAGTTTGCAATGGTTTATTTCTGGGGTACTTTCTGACATTGCTGTTTGCTCTACTGCGCTGAAAGGTAGTAACTATTGGGTTCTTGGTGTCTCTTACAGTTGCTGTTCTCCTTGCAGATGTTTTCTTACCAGACTAGGTAACAAGACCACTGTGTGGGGGGAATGAAGCTTCCTGTCTGTTTTTATATATGGTAGCTTGTCCTACCAGCCTTGACTGGGGTAGAGGTTCTTTCTTGATTGTTAATAATGTAGGCATAATTGTGTAATTGAAGCTTTGCCCCTTTTAGCGTAAGTCACGCCTGGCATATTTACGTTTTGACCCCCATCCAACCAGACACCACTCGACTCTGTTAAAGATCTGAAGATTAGCTCAAGACAGCTAGATGTTGCCATCTCAATAGGCATTAAAGGACATACAGTGGAACTGTGGGTTGTGAACGCTTCTGTTCGCAAACAAATTGGGTGATGACCAGAATTTTTGGCAACATTTTGTTTCTGGTTGCGAACACATCTTTGGGTGGCGACCAGACACAGCAGTGGTGATTTTCCCTGCTGTGGCAATTTCCCCTTCAGCGCCAATTTTTTGGGGCTTTTTTTTTTGTCTGCGCATGCACAGATGGTCATGCTTCCGGTCACGACCAAAATCCTGGAATGGATTACAGTCGCGACCTGAGGTTCCACTGTACTTCAACATAAAATATAATTCAGCAAATTAATTGGTCTGGTTCACCTTCTTTGGTGCTCTCTTTTTTCTCTTTAAGACTAAACTGTGTCATGATTCCAGTAGAACACCTCTCTTACTTACCACTGTGAGAATTTAGATGATTTTCCAGAGCTCTTGCATTGGAAAAACTTTTCGTGCACTGTGGAAAGGGGCAGAAGCTAGATATCTGTTGAATGCTTTCCTCATTCTCCTCTGATAGCTGAGCACCTTCTCTTTGCCTCCCACTGCAGTAGTACATGAGGTGAGCTTGCAGGTTTCTTTCACTTCGATACCAGATACCACAAGATTTGCAAGGGAATATATCTTCTGTAGAAAATAGATAGAGGATAGGTAGTTAATAGGCAAATGGATACAGATAGCTTATGGCAAGCTTCATAGAACAATTTTGAACTCTGTTGTTATTTTAAAAATATTCATTTTATTTCAAGATTGCAAAATATAATTGATAGACAAGACGTATTTCTAAGCCAGAAATAAACCAGGTATTAGATATGTTTTGCTTGTTTCTTTGTTTTAAATGAAGTACAGCATCTGCTGTCTATTGTACAAGTTCAGTCTTAAAATCAGCATACTCTTTCCAGTGGTTAAATTTAGGGATTAAACCTACACAGTGCAAGAAAATTAAAATACAGGTGATAGATCGTACAAATTACTATAGCTATTTCAGGTGAATATAGTTGCATTTCGCTTGCAACCTTCCATCAACGTAAAAATAGTGAAAATGAAGAAGCAGAGCTGAAACGTGCATTCTTGGTTTTCTCTTTTAACTGAATTATTTCCTGTTATGGACTAGGGTAGGAATGGTCCCTATGCAACTAAAACGTTTGCTCAACTGCTGCAACGAGTCCAATTAAATTGAAGAAGTGGCTTTTTTAAAAAAGAAAAAAACTTCATGGTTTTTCAAATGGACGTGAACCTTCACAACCAAGAAGGCAGCACCAGCAACATGTAGGGGAGGGGAGGGGAGGGGAGAGAATCTTAGCCATGAATAGTGTAGGAAGAATTTTGTAGCCAATTCCATTTGCTTTTGACTTTTATAGACACCTATATACATTAAAAATACATCACAAATACCATTGACTGGTGCTAATGGTTGATATGGGTTGCTGCCAGCATCCTAGATATCAACCAAGTATCTTCTTAAAATATACAGTGTTCTGAGTAGTGCAGTTTTTTGCAGTTCTGCTAGTGTTATTGCAGGAAGCTGCAATTTCTTGATATATTTTATAAAATTCTTGGACATGGTACCAAGTGCCCCAATGACAATGGGTATCACTGTTGCATGTTCTCAATTTTCTTCGGTTGTCCAAGTTCTTCTTCTCCTTCTCCTTCTTATTATTAATAGTAGTAGTAGTAGTAGTAATAGTAGTAGTAGTAGTAGTAGTATTAAAAAAATGACAGTGTACACAGCAAACGAGATAACTGTGTTGGGTTTCGTATCACAAATCACTAGTCGAACACTTCCCAAGCATTGTTTATTATTATTATTATTAATAATAATAATAATAATAAAAAATTCATGCCATGTTCATTCTCAGGTACTGCTCAGAAAATGCACGAACCAGCATTCACATCTATACCAGAGTTCTGGAGTCATATCATTTCATTTGTGAGATGCTAAAATACTCCTGAACAGTCATTAAATTGAAACGAACAAAATCTCAAGGAAAAAGGCATCTAAATTTCTATAATCATACACTGGTTTATTTCCAAATAAACTCTCACCAGCAGTTTAGAAACTAGTCTGTGATCTTCCTCCCACCTCCCCACTGACTTGAAAATAATGGGATCATGAGTACACCAGCCTTAGTTTTATTAACATTATTTTTCAAAATGAACTGCAGTACAGCACTCACTGTTCACAATAGCTGTTGGCAAAATGGATGCCATTGCAGCTTGTTGAGGGAGCAGTTGTATTGAATCCAACAGTCGAGCAGGATACATCCCATCAGTGAGGGTCATCTGACTGGCAGCTTGCAGCCTTGAGTCAAAATCCACAACAAAGGCAATTAGCTCTTCTCCCTCCGCAATAACTTTTGTTGTTGTGCACCACAGCTGGCCTCCTGCATACAAGCACACAAAAACAGAAACAGGTCATATTTTGTACATGTCAGCACCAATGCTGGACCCTTTATATGAGGAATCCTCTGTCTTTATGATTATTCTCCCCATAAGCAACTAACAGCATCTTCTAGAATCACCCAGATATCATTGTACCAAAATAATGATAATAATGTGATAGACTTTATTGCACTTCAGCAGTGAGCTGATAATGCTGTGCTGTAAATCATCAGTAGGTAAATGGCCTATAATATTCCTTCTGTCCTTATGGAAGAGCTGAGTTATGCTTTGATGAAAATATAGATGGAAACTTCAAAAACAAAGCTTCACATTACTCATAATTTTTAAAAATATCTGTATGATCCATATATTCATCAAATGCAACTTTTTTTCCTTATGAAAAATGGACATTGGTTGGGTGCAGATTGGTGTCATTTCCTTATGTATATTTAGCTAAAAGTTTTGTTGTTTGTTGCACACTTTCTATTTTTTCAAATGAGGTTCCTAAATATATTCATTTAAAGCAGTGGTTCTTAACCTTTTTGAAAGAATCGCCCCCTTGAGCCATTGAGGAAGTTGTCATCGCCCCCCTCCCTCAACATAACCGCCCCCTGCCACCTCTTAGTGTCCCCAAGGCCAAGGGGGCCAGCAGAGGGGCTAAGGGGCAGCAGAGGGGCGTTCAAGGCACCGGCCGGCCCTGCAGTTTCACCCATTTTGGCACCAGCTCTGGAGCGGTGCTACAGTCAATGGGTGAGCCTGCAGGACCGGCGCCTTGAACGCCCCCTGCCACCTGTTAGCATCCCTAAGGGGGCCAGTAGAGGGGTGCTAAGAGGCAGCAGGGGGGTGGCGCGTTGAACGATGCCACGGCGGCACGTAACATGCCACTGCTTCCGCATTGGGCGCCGCTCGGCAGTGCTAGTCAATGGGTGAACCTGCAGGGCTGGCCGGCACCTCGAATGCCCCCGTCGCCTCTTAGCGCCCCTCTGCTAGCCCCCTTGGGGACGCTAAGAGGCGGCAGGGGGGCATTCGAGGCACCGGCCCTGCAGGCTCACCCCATTGACTGTTGTACCACACCTGAACCGGCGCCTCGAATGCGGCAGCATGTTGGAAAAAGCCGCCACCACCATTTTCCCAAAGTGCTGCCGCTCTCGCATTCTTTTTTCTGTCCGTCTGTCCATCCATCCATCCATCCATCCATCCATCCATCCATCCATCCATCCATCCATCCAAAAGGTCTGTCTGTTTGCCTGTCTTCCTGCCTATCTACCTACCTGTCTGTCTTTTTGTCTACCTACCTACCTACCTACCTATCTACCAATATAGATCTCTCTCTCTCTCTCTCTCCCCCAATATATCTCGCTCCATTGCTCCCAAATCGCCCCCCCTTCCATTCCTTCGCTCCCACATTGCCCCTTTTCGTTCCATCACCCCCCTGAAAAACAAAATCGCCCCTTGGGGGGTGATATCGCCCAGGTTAAGAACCACTGATTTAAAGTGTATTTAATATTTATATAACATTTGAAGCCGAAACAGCACAAAAAACAATAATTAAAATATTTCCCCACCTATCTGTAACTTTAAATATATTAAAAGACATGAGTTGCAATGAGAAGGTTTAGGAGGATAACAGGAAATGATATCAACTAGAGTCAAAATAAGAATGGGTTATAAAAAGCATTCAAAATAAAGAACTGAATATATGTATATTCATTCCAATGGGATATTAATGAGGAAGGAAATAACAATGCACAAAATGTAGTTCTTATTCCTTTATACAATCTTTTTACACTTTTCTGGTACGTGGGCTATTTTTCTCCTGGAGGGGAAAAGAGCCTTTTCACATGATGAAATACATCCTCACATCTACAGCTATGCCAATCCAACATCCTTTAGGCATATGCTGAGATTTGTTTCATGAAGAGTTATTTAAATTAAAAAGACACATTTTCTTCCAACAGTGAACTATACCAAAGTGTGGGTTGTAAATGTCACATGTTATGCATTGAAAAGAAAATTAACTATGTAAGAAGTAATGAACTAATGTATTTGAACATGATAATGAATGCTCATTTATTGAATATGTTTAGACAGGTTAGGCACTTATACGGTGTTATCTTTAGTCTCAGGCCTAGATATTTATCCAGAACAGTTAAGGCTGCAATAATGTTGCATAGTTTATGCTTTAAAAGGTTATCCCTGACCCCTTTTCAGGAATGTGTGTGTGTTCTGTGTACAAGCATGTATATTAATTGGGAAAATAAAATAAAATCCACACTAGTGAATAACGAATTTGATAAGTAATATTGCTCTGTTTATCTTTCAGCATAACTGTCTTTTCAACTGCACTTCATTTTTCCCCTTCCTTTCCTCAAAGAGATTACAGTTTTAAAACAACTTGTTGCAAAAATCTGGTGGAGGAGATAAGAACAGGGTATGTGATATACAACAGCAAAATAGAAGAATTAGGACATTGTTTTAGTGGAATCCTGCACAATTAATTAATCCAGTCCTATTAGCTTTCAAAGATGAGCAAACAAAGCGATATTACTTTCAATGTGTTTGAGAAGGAAAACTTGGGGCTGAGTTCCAAGAAAAGGAGGCAATAATCCAATCTTTCAAAGAAGAAAAGTTCCTTTGCGTTCACTTTTTTTTTTGCTAGATAATGCATTTGGTTTTGCCATTTTCACTTCATATGCAAGTAAATCAAATGTTCAATAATTATTACAAGACTGCAAATCTCTGCAACCCTGTGCAGTTCAGTGATAAATGTAGGTAAGCAGTTATTTAATGAAATATCCTTGACCCTAGCAAGAAATGAGCATCTTCAGTCCACAAATACGACAACTACCAGTACATCTGAATTTTCTTCTTTCCTGTTCTTATAGTTTCTTCCTTATCATGTCCAGACCTATAAGAAATACAAACTTCTATCAACTCAACTTTCTACCAAGCTAACATTTTGTACATTATGGACAGAGATACATTATGGGTGAGATTCAAGGTATTAGTAACAATTTATAAAGTCCTACATGGCTTGGGTCCGGGGTACTTGCGGGAGCATCTCCTGCCGGCATCATGCTCCGATCGCCCTGTACGCTCCCACAGGCAGAGCCTCCTTGGGGTACCGTCGGACAGACATTGTCGGCTGGCAGTGCCCAGGGGTAGGGCCTTCTCTGTGGGAGCCCCCACTCTGTGGAATCAGCTCCCCTTGGGCCTTCGTTTGGCCCCTGATCTCCGCTCCTTCTGCTGTGACCTGAAGACCTCGCTCTTTCAACAGGCCGGTCTGGACTGAACCAAAGGGGGGGGTTGTTTTAAAGTAATTTTAATGAATTTTAATCATTGTATTGTTATTAGGCTTGTAATGTTTAATTGATTTTTAAGTAACTTATTGTATTGGGTTTTATACTGTGAGCCGCCCTGAGTCCTTAGGGAGAGCGGGTGGCATACAAGTCTAATAAATTGTTGTTGTTGTTGTTGTTGTTGTTATTATTATTATTATTATTATTATTATTATTATCCTTATTATTATCCTTCTGCTGTGACCTGAAGACCTCGCTCTTTCAACAGGCCGGTCTGGACTGAACCAAAAGGGGGGTTGTTTTAAAGTAATTTTAATGAATTTTAATCATTTTATTGTTATTAGGCTTGTAATGTTTAATTGATTTTTAAGTAAATTATTGTATTGGGTTTTATACTGTGAGCCACCTTGAGTCCTTAGGGAGAGCGGGGAGGCATACAAATCTAATAAATTATTATTATTACTATTACTACTACTACTACTACTACTACTACTACTACTACCACCCCTGGTGAGTCCTGACTCACTTGCCTGGTGAATGCTTCTCTTCCACTACATTTTGAAGCCCATTTTTTAAACTCATGGTTGACCCAACTTGAGAGCTATGATGCCAAAAAGATGCTGAAGTCCTGGAAAGAGTGTAGAGAAGAACAGCAAGGATGATAAACGGTCTGGAGGCTAAATCTTACGATGAATGGCTAAGGCAACTAGGTATGTTTAGCCAAATCAGGGGTGGGATTCCACCGGTATAACAACCGGTTCGGTGATCGCGCGCATGTGCTAAAACATGCGCTCCGCATTTAAAAAAGCTCTAATACTTACCTTACAGCAGTCCCTGTGAATAAAACAGCTGAGGCACAGCAAACTGCTCTGCCATGCAAATCAGCTGTGCTTTTAAAAAAGGAAATAAAGCACAGGAAAGAGCGGGGGCGTGTGGGTGGGCCCACATACTCGTTGCAGCGAACCGGTTCACTGCCAGCTGATCTTTGGAGCAAGGGGTTCACCCGAACCGGTCCGAGCCGGTAGAATCCTACCCCTGAGCCAAATTAAGAGAAGGCTTAGGGGAGACATGATAAGTCTTCCAATACTTGAAGAGTTGTCAGAAGGAAGAGGAGGTGGATTTATTCTCCACAGCACCTGACAGCAGGACAAGAAGCAATGGGTGGAAGCCAGGGGTGAGATTCAACATTTTTTAACAACCGGTTCTGTGGGCATGGCTTAGGTGGTGGGCATGGCTTGGTGGTCATATAAGTGGGTGGACATGGCTTGGTGGTCATGTTATTGGCTGGGTGTGGCCAACTCAATATCACTCACATTGAGGCATGCATCTCCTCGCCTGGCCTCTCATGACTGTGGGGATGCTGCAGCAGTCGTAAGTGTGAAAAATGGTCATAAGTCACTTTTTTCAGTGCCATTGTAACTTTGAATGGTCGCTCCACACAAGCAAAGTACCAGCAAAGGAGGAGAAAAAAACTCCAGAGATGTTCCTGAGACAGGAAGTCTAGTCCTGCCAAGAATGTAATAAGCATTAACGGAGAGGCAGTTTCTGTAAGCAACACCAGAATGTTTCCTTCCTGCCTTCCTTACAGGATTAGGCCAGTAATTTCTTCTAACAACCAGTTCTCCGAACTGCTCAGAATGTTAACAACCGGTTCAAGTGAATAGGTGCAGACCTGTAGAATCCCACCCCTGGTGGAAGCTTATCAGAGGGGTATCTAACCTGGAACTAAGGAGAAATTTCCTGATTGTAAGAACAATTAATCAGTGGAACAGCTTGCCTCTTGGAGTTGTGGGTGCTCCAATTGCTGGAGGTTTTCAAGAAAAGGTTGGACAACCATTTGTCTGGGATGGCAGGGGATTGGATTAGAAGACCTTCAGTTCAACGATTCTATACCTCCCTGATTCTTTATGAGCCCAACTACTATTTGTGAAATAAATCATTGACTAGTGTGGCCAATGAAGAGACCACATCAGCAGTGCCTTTAAACTGATGCAAGCATGGGTGGACAATTGTAGACTTTGGCCCTGCATATGCCACTGAGCCCTGCATACTCCAACTTCTAATATTGTGTGAAGTAGGAAAGAGGAAAAAAGATAAAACAGATGTAACTGTATTGAGCTTATTCAAGTACAGCCTGTTCTTCCTACATCCCATTCAGTGATTATGAGGGACCCTTAGCCTGAAAAAAAAAACGTGTGCAGTGCTGGTCCAAAGCCATGAAGGAGGAAATGCTCACTTTGATCCACATCTTAATGGTGCCATTATTCAGGTATCTGTTTCTCCTGAGGGAAAAATAAATTCTTGTTTTCTATAGCAAGCAGGAGTTGCAGGTGAGAAAGGAACAGGTAAATGAAGTGGGGAGATGGAACTGTTTCTTCTTCTTTCTTTAGAAAGGATACTTAGCTATCCTCATTTGAACAATAATAGATACATTCAGTTTTCACCAAAAGAAAAAGCTATTTTGAGGTATTCTTTCCTCTTTTTTTGTTTCACTGATGCTCCATCTTTGCATTTTTTTTAGGTCACTCAAATATCATTTCTGCACAAAAATATGCTCCAATCTCTGTTCTTTGTAACCTTTATCATCCTGGCCTGTGGAAACAGCTCTGTTTCCTAACAGGAAGTCTACAACTGACCCTCATAATTGCGGTCAAAACTGTTGTGAATTTTGTCAACACATTTTTGAGAGCAAAGTCATAGTTCAGAGTTGATCACATTTTGGAAAAATCTATGTTTCTATTACAATAATCAGTTGCCTCAAATATCCCAGTCCTGCCATTTTTTTTTCATGTGCTCTTTTTATTATTTATGAAATCAGTGCCTGAAGAATGTCAACGGGCCTCTGCCGATAAACTCTAATTAAGATTAAGACAAGTCCTTTGGAAAGGATCCCATCATTAGCAAACATGATAAACACAAAAAAACACTCCCTACTTGTCAAACCGGAACTATTCAGTAGCCGAACAGTATTATCTGTTGCTAGGCTACAGCACTGACAAAGTCTCAATTATTTTGTATGACCATACCTATAGAGTAAGAAATTGTATCTGCTATAAAGACACAGAACTTCAGGCATGCTATTCGAAAATTCATGGCTCTTTACAATGGCAAAATCCGTGCTAATAAAAACAACACATTGCAATTGCTCTCCCCCACTTCTCCCCCAAAAACCCTTGTAAGATGCCTTCTGTTTGCATAATGATTTCTAATTTATCCTCCGAGTGATAAATATAACACAACATAATGCAAGCTAAAGACATCTCTAAAGTAAGGAACAGCATCTCTAGTAGAGAACCTAGCTCAGCATATTTATGTGTGCCTTTGCATGTGTGTAAACAGACACACAGTAAACAACAATGCTTACTCAGAGATTATAAGCATGCCTGATCCACACCACATTACAAAATGACAGTCTAATTTGTACTGTGGCATGGCTGCTGTTTGAGCGGCAACGGTGGGCATAACGCCAGATGGCAAGTACATGAGGTGAGGCGGCTCTACACAAAGCCGTAGCACTTCCAGTCTTTGTGATGAGGCATACTTGAAAATGATACAACTGTGTGACCAACTATGACATGCAAACAGCTGGCCATGCTGGTGCTCAGTTGGCATGGTGTTCTCGATGTGGTGACCACATAGCATTTCAGATGCTGTAACTGGATCATTTCCACATAAGCTGTCCAACTCAGAAGCTGTATGCTGGACGGAGTATAATTATGCAGACAGAGTAACCTCCCCTCCATACTTGTTTTCAAGGAAGCTGAAATTCAAGATACTGAATTCTGGAAAGTGTTCAGTTCCCACTCCAAAAATGGATATTGAAGATGGAGCAGGGGAAAAAAAAATTCTGGTCCCAATGCAAGTGGCAGATGTACTGGATGGAAAATACCAGGATATCATTGTGGTTACATGGCCCCCCTTTTGTTCTATCAACATGAAGACCTTCAGACAACTGAGTGAGTCATTCACTGTCCTCTGCAGTTCTCGGATGACTGATTTGCTTTAAGAGCAATATAAAATAGAAGGACAGGATGCTCCTCCTGGTTTTAGAAGACGAGTCCCTGCCGATTTGAGTTGGGGAACCATGCTTCAAAATCAGGGGTGCCATATGGCTTTCCAATTAGTGCCTCTCTATCACATTTAACTGCACTGCCTCAGCAGGGAGAAAATGCTAAAAATAGTTTAATTTTCCTCCCAAGACAAAGAGGATGGAGAAATGCAAGGCAGCTGCATTTTCCTCAGATTTCAGGTACAGATTTCAGGAAGGCAGCAGCATTTAATGGTTCTATCAAAGAATGTTTCACCTGGTTTTGCACAGCAATCCAGGCTTTGTTAAACTTCTAGACACTTTCATGAAGCCTCTGTTCTTCCATTTTTGTCTGGATACCTTTTCCAGCCCTATCCTGCCACCAAAGAATGCAGATTTCCTTCTCCCCTTGCTTCTCATTTGTGTGTGCTGCCTTGGACTGTCACGGCAGAAGCAGCAGAGTGTCCATTTCTTGGGTACATATGTTTTTTTGAAGGAGGGTCAGAGAGTATCGGAGGAGCTCATTGCAATGACAACGTGTGCCAGTCTGCAGGCTTAAAATGACACTCGGCAACAGACGGCCTTGCTGGTTATTTGAATGAATCGTTTCTATTTCATAAAAAAGGAAATTTAAAAATAACCCTGGGAAGATGTTTGTTTGCACTGGCCTTTTATTTTAAGCATTTAGAAAGGGAATTCAGAACACTGCCATCAGATCTTTCCTATGGGAAAGGCTGGGCGTTCATTTGATTATAGGAAATAGTATCCTTGTGCCTTCTCCGTAAGAATGCTTCTTAGCACATGCCTGGATTTTCAGGGATCAACATGAACAGAGGGCACCTATCTATAAGGTAGCCACAATGCTTAATTGGGGGGGACATGTGAATAAATCCACATCCAATATTGTTGAAAATTCTTGACAGTAGAGTAGCACAAGGAATAGAACTTATGAATTATGTGTGCCCCTTTTTTGAAAAATGTGTCGGAGACTTCTTTGTGCATAGGCAAATACAGTAGGAATATGAGGTATTGTGTGGTTCCTTCTGCAGAGTACCTGATAAAAGAATAAAGAGCTTTGACATATTCTTAAAACAATAGAGGAATTAAAGAGAAACAATGGGCCAGCTGCTTCATTAATACAATCAAAAGAGAGCCCAGAACAGGAGGAGTCCAGATAATTAAGCACTACT
The DNA here is from genome assembly GCA_009733165.1 of Naja naja. Classification (NCBI taxonomy): domain Eukaryota; kingdom Metazoa; phylum Chordata; class Lepidosauria; order Squamata; family Elapidae; genus Naja; species Naja naja. Next base: position 197,919,322 of record CM019150.1, on the reverse strand, counting down.
CTTTTAGACCTTCTTTCTATAATAAAATTGTTTAAAAATTTATTAACTACTTCACAGTGGTTAGATAGATCTGTGCACTTGTTTAGCTGGGTTGATTAATGCCTCTTCAGTATTCTCCAACATGCCAACTCATGGTTTATACAAGTTTTTGAATAAAACAGTGTAAGAATAACTGATAGGCATCTGAGCCATGCACAGTCATAAATCAGAAGCATTTTATGAGTAGAGTTTATTTCCTCTTCCCTCCCCAATGTTAAAGCTCAATATTTTTACTTACAGAACTTTCCCCAAAATATTTGGTACGACATTTATTTCTTTTCCAGGCCATGTACTGAACAAGCCATTCGCATAACAGATTTTAGCAACAGCTCATGTATATTCACCCTCATGCAAAACTAATGGAAAGTGCTGGCAGCTTTATATTAGGATTAATGGCATGATGTACTAGGATATTTTGTAATTTTTCCATGTTTACAGATCAAAGGATATTGCCATTGATACCTAGCCTCTAATCTTAATTGGAGTTCCCACTTGTATAAACTTTGCAGACTTTTAAGCACAGGCAATGCAGAATTCCTACAGTCATAATCTGTCCCAAATGGCATCATTTGTCTCTCATGTCTCTGAAGAATAATCTATAATAGTTAGCACTGCAATGTTAATGGGCAGAAGATTTTTTATGATTTTACTCAACACATAATTTGTAGCCAAGGAATGGACCACAAAAAGCAAGCTGCGCGATTGCAAAATAGATCTGTCCAATTCACTCCATTCCTTACTTCTTGTGTTGCTACATACAATAAACAAGTTCTCTTTTTCTCAGTTTCATTGTAAATATGGGCTCTTGTATGCTAATAGGATCAGGGGTGTAACTGGCTTGCAAAGGAGAAAAAGATTGCTTCAGATTCCAGACCAGTTTTAGATTTGTAAAAGCCACTAGTTATTGGGCAAGAATTTTCTTACTTTTCCTGGATAGAAACTGCTCTGTATCTCAAACGCCTTTCCTCCAAAGCCAGTGAAAATTTTTAATAGCAGCTTGCAGTGGAATACATTGTGCAAGGATACATAGAATGAACATAAGGTACTTAGATATGGCAGCTTCCCACTTACTTGGATCATGGCCTTCTTTTTTAAGGAGAATTTTAATAATTGTCTATGTCTGTGATGGTGTGATGGGAATTCCACCTGTTTTTAATGTGTGTTGACTAACCCTGTCTCTGACAATACTTTTGGCACACAGAACTAAAGAAACAAAGTCACACCTTTACCATTTTATAAACTCTTCATTTGCAGGCAACTGGGTATTGTGCTGAAAAGAGGCTCACTTCTTTTTTGTTCAAGTTTGTTTGAAGAAAAGAATGAAAACAGGAACTGCCTGTTGCCAGAGAACCTGGTATTGTCTTATTATGGATCAGGGGTCTCCAACCTTGGCAATTTGAAGATTTGAAGACAGGATTTGAAGAATGGGAGTTGAAGTCCACAAGTCTTCAAATTGCAAAGGTGGTGACCCCTGCCATGGATCAACCCTCTTTTATCTGACTGACAGGATTTTTTTAAATTTTTGGTAATAATTATAGGGATTCGAGTGTGTGTCTTCCAAATGATCACTGAAATCCACTTATTTGTGTAAAACATCCACTAGAAGAACAAAAAATAGATCAGAGAACTATATGAGGGGGAAATGCACAAGGAAAATATTGTGATCAATTTCATTTTCTTGTTCCCCATGATGGAATTGTCTCTGTTTATTTATCACGGAGAATAAACAAATGGACATTCTTAGAAGTTCTGTGTCTTTTAAGACTTCCTTCAAATATTTTGATTAAGAGGGTTTTTTTGTTTTTAATTCGTATGACTGATGTCCAATTGCCAAATATTGAATATTGGCACAAATAGCAAACAATGCTTTTACATAACTGACTTTAAAGGAATACACCCTTTCACAATCTACAAATTTAGGTGACATGGGCATAGTAAAAGTCAGATATTTCTGCAAAGAAAGACAGATGAGATAGCTTATTTATCTAACTGTCTGGAACAACATTTTCAACATTGTTGTTTTTAATGTGAGTTTTTACATTTTGAATATCTGCAATTAAGGGTGAAATTCAAATACAGTTGAATGATGCAGAATTTAAGAAATTTTTGCCAGCAATGTACAGTTTCTTGTAGCACATGATTATTTTAATATAGATGCAGCAGAGCATTTGTGGGCTTCTAGCCTTTCCCCCTATCCTTACCCATTTTAGTAATGAAAATACTATTTTTAAAAATAAATTACTGCAGGAAAATGCCAAGAAAAGAAAGTGGTGTGTGCTTTTAATGTGTCTGTATCTCAATGAAGGCAGCAAATCCACAACAAACATGGATCTACATAGGCATATTAATGGTGGGGGAGGAAAGCATTTTGGGAAATGCACAATCCTACTAGCCCTTTCTGGTAAGGATACATTTGATTGGTGCAAAAATGCATTGGTTTCAGTCAGGCACTTCCTCTTTAGCAGAAATCAGAAAAGCTGCTTTGTGTGTGGCACCTTGAGGATTTTCCTCCGTTAACCTTTATTACAACTAACAGCACACTTGAATCAATCTACAGGTGCACAGAGGCTGCCTATCAGCATCCCTGCATGGTCACTATAATTTCTAAACAGCCAAGGAAGGTATGTTTGCGTAGCCCTTCAGGCAAGCTGTCAAAAATCAGGCTACAGCTGATAAACTGATTATAAAGCTGCTTAAGACTTTGCTTGTAAACAGAAGCATTTATCAACTAATAATTTGCAATAAACTGATGTAACTCCCAGCTGAGCCCCAAACTGTAATTGTCTTTACCATCTGCCTATTAAAATATCACTCTTCATCACCAAGCCTGAACAGACAGGAGAAAAAAAATTTATCTTGCAACTATATAAAATGCTGGCTTGTTAGGAATAATCCGTGCAAACACTGTACATTTTTTTTCTTTATCCACAGCATTCCGCTTTGGTGTTTAAAATTATTACACAAATACAACACGCAGGGAGAGAAGAAGAAGAAAAAATACCAATCATCACAGTCTGCTCATCATATTAGCACTGAGATTGTATTCATTCTTTGTGACTAAATGGCAGTGGCATGCTTCATGAAGGACAAACATGAACAGTCAAATATTGGGATTTTACTTTTCATTGTTTTGATATTTATTCCTCTGAGCTATGCATATTCTTCAGTTGTGTGTCACTAAAATAGTACAGTACAGAAGACTGTACAGTCTCAGGAACCATTTGAACAAACCTACTCTACTCCAATCCGTGCAACCCTTTTGGAGATCAAGGGTTTCACAGATTGAATTGATATTTTGTGTCCCCTAAAAAGAAAGGAAACGCTTATTTTTAATTGTGAGACTATCCACTCATCATTATTGTTAATGCAAACAGAGCTTCAAGGGACTCTCGTGCAGCTGTTTATGAGCTACCTCTTGTCACAATAGTTGTATTAGTTGTATACAAATGAGCCAGGTTTAGGTGTACTTGGGAATAAGAAGATGGGGAAGGATGGCAACTGTTGTATATTTTAAGAGACCCAACTGCACAGGCATTTGCACAGCTATGTGCAAATAGGAACACAGTTGTCATTTTGAATTGCATGTACGTAAACTCTGAATCCCAAAGCAGTCATGATTTAAAAACTGAATGCAAATATGGGGATATTAGAAAAGGTTGCATACACAGATATCCTACTCAAGGAAAAAAATTGCATAGAAATATATTGGCAAGTTATAAACAAACGGTATATATTGGAGAAAAGTGGGTGTTCAAATTATGTGAACACTTTACATTTTTATAATTTAACTGTGGAAACTGAACAGAAAAGCCTTGGCATAGGTCTCCTTAGAGGCAACAGTGAACTTCTAATGAAGGTCAATTTTGTACATAAATTTTGCAGATCAAATATATAGTCTTAGTTGAGCAGGAAATGAGTAGGAATGCAGTTGTTCTCCGTGATGGAACTGAAATGAAATTTTATGCATTTTCAGACCATGCATGTATTATCAATATTGCCCTTTAAATCACCTAATGAAATACTTTAGTCATGGAGATCCAGCTCTGTTCAAAGAAGAATTAAAAAGTGTGGATGCAACTGCCATTCATATAAAAATAAAATCATTGCTGAAAAGCAGCAATTGAGTGGGAATTGAGTGGGGATGGATTTTTTCTCCTTTTTTGTTTTATTGATAGCACAAATTAATCAATAATTCTTCAGCCTATAGCTCTCCAGCAGAGAAGCCCTGCCAAAAATACAGTTTGTCCCATGTGCAGCAGAATCAGCCAGATGGTGCTAGGAAGGGCTGATTCCTCCTTAAATTAATGTTTCAAAGATACCCATTTCATACTTCCCTCTCCCTTTCTCACAATCACACAATCACACCCTCACCCACAGAGCTTGTTAGAATAGCTGCACCTTTTAATCATGTATAGGTTAAGATCTTTTACATCTAGAAATACAGCATCATTTTCTCTGACATGTTGTTCTTTGTGTATTGTTTTGCTTTGTTTTAACAGGAATTTAACTCATGCCATATTGCAAAATTCAGATCAATATAAAACAATTGTTTGTTTCTACACCCAGAATTAGGAACTCTTTAATTTCCCCTCTCTGTAATTAATTTGTAGATATCTTTAGAATTTAACAATTCTGAACAATTTCATTAGCTTCAGAAACAAATCCTGTGATGTATATACACACGTACATATGCACGTACATATGCATATACATGTATATATCGATATGCGTGTTTGAATATATCTTTTCCCTCTCTCTTTTCTGTTTCATCAATTAGCTGTTGAGAGAATACCAGATTGCCTGCAGATGGCACTCTTCACATATTACGAGATATTGCCGGTAGAAAAAGGGAACATAATCTAATACAGTACTATAGTAAATGAATATTTATACTAGTCTATTCAGTTAATAGAAACAAGAAACTACTAGGTACTAATTTAGTACCTTGTACAGGCTCATGTCTGTGCAACTTCTGGACTTTTTTTTTACAGTTTATTCCCATGGATTTCAGTTGAATTTATAGTACTTAAAAAGAAAAAAATAGAAAATCAATCATTTATAGCTTGATGCTTATTACTAAGTTGCCAAAAAGTCCATTATGTAGGTGTTAGCCAAAGTACAGTTTCTGTCCATCACAACATTACAAATCAAAGTCTCCTCAGAGTCAAATTGATTAAAGATGTCGTACATGTGCTACAAACACTCAGCCAGAGACGAACACAGTTATACACAATCAATAACTCTCTGCTGTCATCTAGTTGTGACCCAGAATTATGCAGTCCACATTTGCTGGTTGTAAGATTATTTGGAAGAGAAAAAGCCATCCAGTGCTTTTCTGGACATTTATTGTTGCCCAGAAAAATAAAATCAAAAGAGAGGAGTCTTTAGAACTCCTGGCCTAAATATAGATGACATTTGGCAACCTAGTTCAGATCTCTTTGCCCATTGACTGCCTAACTTGGCAACTTTAAGATTTGTGGACTTCAACTCCCAGAATTCCTCAGCCAGCTTCAACTCCCAGACCTCAGCCAGCTTGCTTGGGGAGATGGGATGAGGAACCAATTTTTGTATCCCCCACCCCAAAAACCCCTTTACCTGTAACAAGTGTCTATAGAGATTCTCAGTCATCCAGAGAAGTGGTCGCCAACCAGTGGGCCGGGGACCACTGGTGGTCCACGAGAAAATTTTGGTGGTCCACAGAGAAATGTCACCCCCAAAGCACCCCCCAAAGCAATTAATCCAGGCTGCGCGGGAACACAAGGCTGCTCCACCCACATGGCCTGCAGGAACACAAGGCTTGCGTCGCTTGCATTGCAAACAACACAAGGTAGTGAGGGAAGGGGGGAAAGGGCAGAGGGGGAAAACTTGCCCCGTGCCTCGCCTGGCCACCGGGCTGCTTCTTTCCGCTTCTTTCTTCTTCTGCTTTTGGCTGCATGCAAGGAAAGCAGCAAAAGTCTTCTTTCTCTCCCCCAAACTCCGCCAGAAATGAGTCTTTGGGACCCTGCAAGGCATCCTGCTCCAAGAGGCTGTGCCGGTGTGACAAGTCTCCAAATACTCATTTCTGGTGGAGTTTGGGGGAGAGAAAAGACTTCTGCTGCTTTCCTTGCATGAAGCCAAAGTTTCTCTCTCCCCACCCCACCTTGGGGTGGGGAATTTTCCTGAAGACTTTTTTGGGGATTTTCCCAGGGTCTCTGGACTGCAGGATTTAAAATTATGAGTTTGGTGGTCCCTGAGGTCCAAAAGGTTGGTGACCCCTGATCCAGGACATGTTATCTCAATGTGCTTTTTCAATTGGCAACCGGACTTCCTTTGTTTTTCCTTGAAGAAGTTTTGCTCCTCATCCAAGAAGCTTCTTCAATTCAAAACTGAAGAAGCTTCTTGGATGAGAAGCAAAACATCTTCAAGGAAAAACAAAGAAAGCCCAGTTGCCAATTGAAAAAGCACTTTTGGGATTACCCTTACAAGTTCAGATGGACCTGACCAATCTGATGCCTCTGCAACAGCATGGATGATTAAAATATCCAAACATTTTACTTGCAATATAATGTATACAGTATTTATTTATGGCGGGAAATCCAAAGGGTTTACTAAATTTGATCCTAGCCAAAATAAACTGAAGCAATGTTTGTTTTCTCTATGATAGCTACTAGGTGGTAACACTGCCATATAGTTTGCAATATACTATGGGTACTCTGATTTTTGCCAGATGGTGTTGGATGTATGGTACTGGTTCTTGGTATCATCATCTACCTTGGACTCCATGGACTTCCCCAGTGAGACATTGCAAGCATGGCATATGATCAACCCACCACCATTTTTTTTATTTTGAAAGGCAAAATGTTTGATACAGGATATGATATCAGCAATAAAAAGCAAAGTAGAATTTGAAGGCTTCCTACAGTACTATACCAGCTGATTAATATCTTTAACCAATTGTAAAATTGCACAGCTCATTTTTGCTTTAAAACAATGAGAATTGATGTAAAAGTGGAGGATATGGTTATCAATTTTTGTCATTATAATTTCCTGGTTAAACTCAACGTTTAATCAACCTTTGAATTTGATGAAGTTATCATAAACTTCAGAGGTATAAAGAGCTAAGATAATCTTAATGGAAGCACTTGGGTTCAAACACACACAATATGGCTGGCTGTCCATATTGCCAAATACCTTAGTAGGATTTTGGAGATGGCTACCCTATTAGATGAGATCGCAATAGGTGACTTCTCTTTCCTTATAGAGCTTGAAGGGCTTCTGGGTTTACCAAGGATATTTGGAAGATGAAATTGGAGAACAGATACCTAAAGCAACAGTGGAAAAAGTTGAGTACTGAACACAAACATAACCCATGAAAACAACTTAAGCAAGTTCTTGTGTGATGGTAAAAGACTCAGGATCAGTGTATTCAGGATAGGATGTGGAATTTATTACCTTAAAGTAGTGATATTTCCCCATGTGAAGAATTCATCTCTCAATCCAAAAGTGCTGGATAATTTCTACCCAGCCTCCAACCTTTTTAGGAATGTTTGGCAGAAGTTGATGGATTCCAGTTTCAGAAGGTCCTAGAACTGTGATGGTGAATCTATGGCACACATGCCAGAAGTGGCACGAGAGGTTGCCCGGAAGAGCCCCACTGCACATGCATGTGCCCCCAGCCAGCCAGCTGATTGTCAGGTATCTGTTGCGCATGTGCAGAGGAAGACGCACATGGGGGAAACGCGCTCATGCAGTGTGCGAGGAGGTTGCATGTGCATGCGCAGAGGCATACGGTGCAGGGGGGTTGCACGTGCATGTGCAGGGGGTGGGGAGAGTCATGAGTGCATTGCATCATAGATACAGTTTTGGCACGCAATGTGGTAAAAGTCCTAGAATTAAGGGGCTATGTGGGTCTCTGGGAATGAGTGTTACAATCCTGATATAGAATGGAAACTGCATTCATAATGGTTGTTATTGAACTTCATTAGAACCTGGATGTAGGGAGTGGCTTTCTTGATTATGTTAGATCTATTAGCATACTAGATCTGATACAATTAACTATAGTATTATTGTTGTCAATGAGGGCACGTATTGGAAGCATAATTTTTCTGTTTCTATCCAGGGATATTGAATTGCTTGATGGCCTTTTCTCCAACTTTGTATGGCATAGCATTGCCCCTGTATCTATGGGCATTTTAATAAACCAATTAATACATTTAATTAATATACTAAATCAAAATTTAATTTGCTGTGGTTACTTTGTCACAAAGTATGTTTATCCTCAAATGGAGCCATAGCTAGAGATTTTAGACTTTACTCCGCATGCAAACATATATGTAAAATTCTGCAGCTTTAAGCATTGTTCATATGATTTTGCAGAAAAGCACAAACATATCTACTCAGAAATAATCCTCTTTTTATTTATAAATTACACAAGCTATAAATTATATAAGCAACTTTTCCACAATTTACTACAGAAATAAACTTCTGGGCATTAAATGGGGCTTATTCCTTATTACTGTACATAGGTCTGCAGCCTTAGTTGATAAATATATCAATTAATCAATTAATTGGGCAAACCTATATTTTTGAAGCAAAATGCATACGGCTTTGATAGCAGATAATAAATATGTTCCTAGTAAACATCTTAGAAGAAGCAGTGACTTCTGTGATAGCTAGAAGGGAAAAGGTCTTTTGGGAGAATACTTTTCATCTACAATTTTTTGTAAAAAAAATACCTGCTGCTGCTAGTCTTACTACTGCTACTACTACCAGCAGAAGCAACAACAAAAATCAGTACTAACTCCAAAATCCATGTTAAGACTATATGGTCATAAAGCCTGCATTAAGTCAGACACTGGGTACCAGTTTTCTATATTTCCAAACCCAACATCAAGGAAGAAGGTAAATCATGTAACAAACATTGTCTGCTGTTCAAGACATTTATTTAAGATGGACATAAGTTTCAGACATTCACATCAGGCATTTTTTACCATGCAGATTAGTCTGGAATTGGGGGTTTCCCTAAAACTGATGGGATGAAGAAAGCAGCAAACAGTGGCTCTTACCAAGGACAAAAATATAGAGAATTACATAATGAAAACAAAGTACTAGCATTTTCAATATTTACTTGCTGCTATCTAGCACATGCTGGATGGGGAATTCTAGGAAAGAAAGTCCACACACCTTAAAGTTGCCAAGATTAAGGAGCACTGACCCTGAGACTGTCTAGAGTTTTGCAATCCAAGTATGGCAGTCTTGTGTTCCCCTAAACTTTCTAAAAACTGTTTCTATTTTTTAAGTGAATTTAAGTAGGTAGGCTAACCAACCTGGAAACACCAAGATATTTTTTAAAATATCAGTTATTATGATAGATTGAATTCTATCCAATCTATCACTTATTTTGATTTATTGAAATATGCAGGTTTCGTTCACTGTCATTTCCTACCCAGATTTGAGATCTGGGTAGCTATGTCTCTTTTGCACCTCTGTAAAAGATGCTTCTATCACTGTGACTAATGCATCAAACTAAATTAATATTTACAATTGCCAAAAAGCTGATTCTCTGGAACAGTCAGAATGAAGATGCAGCATAGAAAATGCATACTTAATTCTCTCTCTATACTTCCCCTGTTGTTTTCATGTATGTAAAAAGATCTTAACATGCAAGCACATGAAGGCAAAGATGTTCAAGCAATTTTATTTACATGACTTTAGTTATCACTGGGAGAGAACAGAAATGACTAACTTAACTTAAGCCATAGTAAATTATTTAGATCTTGCTTCTACCAGTATTTTATAATAAAGAATCAAAAGGCATTAAAAGGCATTTCTTAAAATACAATGATGACTATTAAAATAGCCTCAGAGGTGATACTAATAGTCTTAAATCTTTCTAATGTCTCTATCCGAAAATCCAGTTCATCAGAAAGCTGGTGTATCAGTTGTCAATAAACATTGAAATAGGGGTGATTTAGGCTCAAAGGATTTGGGAACAGACAAAACGTATTATTACACATTGTCCAAACTGAAGGTTAAAGAGTATGAAGACTAAACTAAATACAACATACTGATTATCACAATTTGAATTTTTGATTGTTTGATGCCCCAATTAATTTTACATTTAATTTTGCAAAACATCTAAGAAAGTACATTTGGCAAAAACTTTAATACTAATTTGCCTTGAACTGGAAATTTGAATTACAGTGTTGGTATCATGATTTTGTTTTCTCCTGAAGGCAACCTCTTTCTCATTTTTGTTCTCATTTTGATTTTAAATAGATGATTGCATAAACATGCCTTCTAGGTGTTTGAAGAAATTTTTGTAGAAACACTGGCCTTTCCTGACATGCGATCTTATGAATGAAGCCCAACTAACAAGAGAACTCTTTATTTATATGGGGACAAGACAGCAGCACAAGTTAATTAAACTGCTAACACCGTGATTAGTTTCAAACAGGGATCAGCTAAGACTGGTAGTTGTAATGGAATGTGCCTTTTCCACAGGCATGAAGAAGGATGCTTGTAAGGTTTTTTAATTTTTTTTTGGTGTAGCCAAGAGTTACAGAAACAATTATATTCAAACAGGGTAGGAGTGCAGAAAGAAAGCAGAATGCCAGAAACAAACCCAGCCACTGTAAAATTATAATTTGATTCAGCTGTTTTATAATACAATAATCAGAAGGAAATGCATTGAGTTCAATGAATATTAGGCAGGGCCAGCACAACTATTAGGTGGAATGAAGCAGTGGCTGCAGGGACTAGGAAAAAAATGTAATGCTGTTAGGTTTTACTGCCTTGTGGGAGAAAGATGGATGATGAATCTTATATGGAACTATGAGATCTGAGATGCAAAAATCCATTAAGATGTCAGGAATGAGGCACAGAATTTTTTTTGATGCTGTCTAGGATACTTTTGGCTAGCCATGGATACCAAGCAATCTGACCACAAATGGGGCAGGAAGCCCTACTATATTTGCTACTTGGCCTGCCAGTCCTTCGTTAAAAAGGGCATCGAATCAAAGGTGGTATTTCAATTAAAACAGGTGCCTATTTTAAGTATACTAAATATATGGAACACAATCTAAACAAATTTAACCATGATTTTCTTCAATCGTGCTTTTAAAGTTTTTATAAACAGAGCTCAGATTTTATAGATCCAATAAGGGCATTGTGTATTTGCTGAATCCAAGTATCATAAAAACAAAGAAATGAAGATAACAGACTAAACAGTAAAAACATAGTGGCAGATATACATAGCTATCCTAAAATCTCTCTCCAGAGAAGGTAATTCTGTGGAACCATGCTTAGTTTCACAGTGTGAGAAACTACATGCTGTATTGCAGAAAAATCTCTCTCACACTCTCTTTTCCTCTCTCTGTTTCTCACACACCAATACTGAGCAGCTGTTTGGCCCAGGGGGAAGTTATAAGTGCCTGTAGTCCTGATTTTAATCAGGAAAACAATGGTTGACGGTTTAAAATAATTGCTATGAACAAATCGGAGGTGCTTCTTTCTCAGTAGCTGAATTCTAAAGAAGCTGAGATCAGCCAGTGTTTTACATAATAGGCAACTTGGCTCTTTCCTTACCAAGTCAGGAAATTCTTTTTTTTTTTGCTAATATTTTTTGCAAATTTTGCAAGAAATTTGTAGAATGCAACAGTTTTTAACACAATAAAGGCTAAACTGCAGTTTCTCCAAATAAAATTTGGCAAACAATCACATTGGTATTCTTTCAAAATTAAAGCTTTGTCCATCTCAATCTTATTTAATGTCACAGAAAACAGATTCCAAAGTACATATTTTTAAATAAAAGTTGATATCATTTGAAGTAACTCCATTTATGTGCTTCTCATTGTGGTGCATTTAATTCTTCAAAGATATACAATTCCACTGTACTGTTTCGACTAAAAATAATTACCTATATAGTTGTCTCCTAGAAATTGCCATGTTCAACTATTTTTGATATTCGTTGTGATTTCTATTACCTTTATTATCACTATAGGTAATATCCAGATTGAAATATAGAATGGAGGAGAATTGTATGTCCTCAGACATGTCTTTTATTTAAACAAAAAAATTGGGTTACCCACCATACAAACAACTTGAGAATTGGAGAGATCACCTGCATTTAAAGTTACTCTAAAATCATACATTAGTGATGTAAAAAGTTATATCAGCTAGGGATAAGATGGAATAGAATTGTGACTTTGTACAACAAGTTTAATGGTACATAGACAAAAAACAGTACATAGACAAAAATGTGAAATCATAGATGCTAGTGTGTTAACTTGGTTGGTCTACATACACACTGAGTTCTTTCCAAAGACCTAGGATGTCATAAATTTTGCTGTAGTATATGTATGGATCAAAAGTAGTGGATCCATACATATTTTAATTGAAAGATGGAAATTTTGTCAATGTGCAGATTTTCTAAGTGCTGTCCAAGATTTTTTGGTATGGTACTCTGTGTGCCAATAACCACTGGAGCCACCATTGCTGGTTTATGTCATAATGTTCCAATTTCAATTTTTAGATCTTGATACTTTTTGATCTTCTCCAATTCTTCTAGTCTTCTACTTCCTGGTATTTTCACATCAATTATTCACATTTTCTTCTTTTCAGCTATAGTTATATCTGGTATATCATAAGACAAGATTTTAGCCGTCTGTAAAATCCCATAATATTTTAACCTGTTCATTTCATCATATCCTCAATAATAATGCTCACATGATCAGTAATAATAATAATAGGTATTATTATACAGCAATATATAATTTGAAACAGAAGGAAATAATCTCTCTGATAACACTTGGACACATTCTTAAAAATGATACTGAATGAAGCTGAGCAGTTCCAAAGAGTCAATCTGATTAGATCCTCCTTTTGGTTCATTCAGTAGGCACTGGTCATCAGATCATGTCATGAATCATAGCCCAAAGCCATCTTGGAATGAAGCCACAAAATATGTTTCATAGACAAGATATGTTAACCATCCATTTCATTCAAAATAAAGGTCTCCAACAATATATGTCTCAAGGAGTCTCATGGAGATGAGATACTAATACTAATACTTTCATTTCTCTGAAAAGTAGAAGACATGAATGGTAATTATATTGGACAGCCCAAGGTATTTGGATGTATGGTGTGACCTCGCATTTATCTAAATATTAGATAAAATGCTATGAGATGACAAACATACTATTTGACTAAGGACTACATCAATATTGGCATAGATAAACTTTGTGGCTGTTGTTGAAAGTATTATTCCTACTTTACATGCCACGGGGGGGAAACATGTAAGTGGTTAAGAACAAGAGAGATCAAAATTGGGGGCAACCCACTCTGCCTCTTTCAGGCATTGTTCCCCCACTTTTGGCATTCTACTTTCTCTTCCTGAAACTGAATTTTCAGTCTTGGCACAGCAAGTCTGCAAGGAAAAGAAAGATTGCTTTCGCTTGAAATTTGAATTGTTTTCTTGCAAAGGGCTTTGAAATTAGTTCAACAGCTGCATGTGGCCTGAAGGCAGCAGGTCAGCCCTCTCTGTGTTAAAAAGTGCCTATGATGGATTTCCTTGACAGCTTCATAGAACACTGCTCTCTAATAAGCAGTAAGCCTCATTAATTTCAGTGAGGTTTACTTTCAGGTAAAGAGGTATTACATTCTCACTTTTTTAATTGGTTCACACTGGGAAAGGAAAAGGTTAAATAGCAGAAGTTATTTGCATTGAAAAAAACCCATCCTCATCAAAGGTCCATATTTTATTTATGTGAAGATTTTTATGCTGCTTTGGTCTAGGCGTCTCTAAGCAGTCTCACTCTAGTCACTTTATCCATTTTAATCATTTTAATCAGGCCATATTAAAGTATAGCATCCCAGAAAAAGAAGTCTAAAGATACCGAGAATGCATTCATATCATTAATTCCTTTGAACAGTTACAAGAGGTTCATATTTTATGAATTAATCTAGGAAATAAATTAACTCTCAGAAGCAGAATTCCACAGAACAAAATGTTTCCAGATCTTTAGAAATAAAGTGCTATTAAAAAAAGATCTGTTGACATATAATCAAAAACATTCTGATCTGGAATAATTGTTTAGTCGTGTCCATACTAAACAGAAATCATTATATTTCCTCTTGCAATTTCTTTTATCAGAGCCATTTTTAAGTTACTTCTGTCTATCACAATAATATTTTCGTAAGGAGTGTTGTATCCTAATTCCTTGATTTGAATAATACATTCATTTTTAATTACTGCAACTTGATCTCAGATTATTCAAATAACTGTTTCATTTTTTATGCTTACTCTGACCCCAGTGTATTTATAGGCTTTTATCGTTACCTGATACCAGTGTAATGTAATTATAGATTGTATTTTAATCATCTGGTATATCCTAGCGAATTTGTTTAAATATCTTCAATCCTGAGTCTTTTATTTCTCTGCCTTTTAAAATTCTACAATGGTATTCTCATTGCATAAAAGCAATATTTTTGTAGTTGCTACAATGAACGAACATTTTGCATGCTTTGCTGCCCATGTTTCTCATTTGAATTTTAAAAAGTTACCACAGTTAGCACTGTATAAAAAAGGCCAAAAAAAAAAAAAAAATCCAGCCCAAAAGCAAGAAACAAAAAATGAAGCTAAACAGATCAAATGCTTTCTTCAGTTTCTGATTTACCTTTTCTCAAATACTGATACTCCATCTTTTTCTTTCAAGGCACAAATAATTTAATAGTTTAATACTTATGATTGCTCAGTAGGAGGCTGGTGTTTGAAATGGCTGTAGTCATTTTGCCAATATAGCATAGGAATGGGCATTAACAATGTTTAATTGCTTTGAAATGCTTCTTGGTTTATGCCTTAATAGGTGCCGAATCTGGATAAGGATAAAGCAAATGTAACTTAAGTTTTCTTTCAAATCTACTCAGGCAGTTGGACTACTGTAAGTGAATGGAATGTTTTTAGGCTTCATCTGTAGCTAATAGCTATACATCGCAATAGCATGAAATGGTCATTTATTTTGTTAATTCCATGAGCAGGTGCTTGCATTCCTCCTTTGTTCTTTTCCTTTAAAAAAAAAAGAAAAGAAAATCTACAAAGTAACCTCTAAAAGGAATAAACATTTCTCCTGGATATGCCTCTTGATAATGTCAATTTTAGGGACTTTCTGGGGACCAGTCACTAGTTACAGTAATCTGGTATCTCATTACACATAGTTGTTTTGAGACAGATACTTGTCACAGAAAAATGAAAGTTAAAAGGATGATATATTTGCTGTGTTAAAACTTAGGAGATCTTCAGCCTTTTGTTCATTTATGCTAGTTGAAGCAAAGCGGAAAGATAAATAGCGAAATGACTGGGTGGATCAAGCTAACCATATTATGGCTCATAACAGTGTGTGAGTTCAGTCTAAACACTCCCTGATGTAAAATGTTAATTTGCTAAGCTAGTCACACTCAGATGCATTGCAAATAGTTTGGGAAGCGTTCTTCTATTGTTGGGAATATAACATAAAATGCTGAATGGATATTTTTAATTCAAATTATTTTGCAAAAAACTTTTGTATGGTGCTATTTTAAAAAATGCAGTAAAGAGCAATCTAAATATATAGCCACTCACCTCATTCTACAATTATGCTTTAAAATTACATGCGCAATTCCAAATCAAGCTAGAGAAAATTCATCTAAGGGTACCACATTCTTAAATAAGGTAAAACTGGTCAATGTACGCATGCTTCTTAATATTGCACGATCGTTTCACTTTTTCCCCCCTGAAATTTGTTGAAGAATTGCAAAGAAAACTATTAACATCCACAGTGTCATTTACAGACATTTTATTTCCATATGAAGTGCATCCTATTAAATGTGGAGATTGCAAGTGAGATTATCGTTGTCAGAGCAAACTTTTGAATTGAAAACATGCTCTTGATTTAATGAATTGTCTTTATGTTTTCTTGACGTGATATTAAATCATAGTGTAGTGTACTAGGTTTCATGTAATAGAATTCACGGATCTTCCATATTTTCTCTTCTTTCACAGCCTACGCTATTTTGGAAGACATTTATATGATTCTATTTACATGTGAGAACTTTGTGTTAGCTTGGCTCCTTCACAAAAATAGTTGTTGCATTACTTCATTGCAGTGTACAATATTTATGCAGCTACCTGCCATCCCTCTTCCCAGTCTCATCTGTGAGTGATGAGTGTGTAATGCTCAACTTAAGCAAACAAAATGCAAGCATACAGAACTTCTATTTCAACAAATACAATAAGAATATGACCTTTGCATTTGTATGAATATTCACTACAAAGAATTCAAAATTATTATAGTTTTATGTAACACACAAATGCTATATATACCTCAACAGGAAAGCACACTTATTCTATAATGAATAAGAGCACTTCTAGTTGCAAGTTTAGTTTCAAACATTCAGTATGATAAATAAATTAATAACAGATGTGAGCCGGGTTATGACTTTGAACCCTCTCAATTCTATCACTGTAATTTTGTGTCTTTTTTTTTTTTACAACCCTGCAATCCTTTTTATTGGGGTGGAGTCTGGGCTACTGAATGGAGCTGAGCATTTACTGGCTGGATGCCCTTTCTGATGCCAATACAGAGTTCATAGCAGATATTTTTCCTTTGTGCTCTGATAGAGAAACATTTGCCTCAGCCTAGGATTGAACCCTCGACCTTCTGAGTGGGAGGCGTGCGACTTCACTTCTAGGCCACCATGTCTCTCATAATTTTGTGTGTTGTTAATATCATATAATCAATTATTAATTAGGCTAATTGTAAAGGCTTTGCTGAAACAATTGAATATGGTACAAAGACAAAAATAGGCAGATAGTTAAAAACTTGAAGCTGTGTTGTTTTTCAGACAAAGAAAATAACTATGCAAAACTGTTTCATATAATAAGAGCTATTTCCCCCACACACCTTTTGTCATCAATCTAAAAGGTCAGACCTTTTTGGCACTGTAGGTAGTGTAGACCTTGAAGCAGAATAAAAGCTGTTTTGAGGGAATATGGCAACACCCTTCTCTGTAGTTTGTTTTTTAATGATGCAACACCCAAGAATGCAGACAATGATAGAGGTGAATCAAGAAAGTCCAGCAATATGCATCATGACTCGGAGCTACAATTCAGAAGGAGGTTCTCAAAAATATAAATCAAACTTCTTCAAAAGGAAAGGAGCTGTAAAGGAAGGTGAATGAAAGGGGAAGAAAACACCTGCCTTGCCTAAAGGCATATGCCTCTCCAGCAAATATGTCCGAGATAGTGTTGATTTAGCTACCATCTGCATCTCAGTGTGCCAAAATAAAGGCAAATGCCTTAAACTAAGAAAGATCTGAAATAGCCTTTGTTTAAATAAATGATAATACAAAATGTTCAATAAAGTCCTTTAAATGAGAGGAAACAGTAAAATAAATTGAGAAAGTAGTTCTTTTTGAGTTTGCCTTATGTGATTCATATGAATTTAAAAAACAGTTTTAGTATGCAAGATGGAAATAATTAAGTTAGTTTCAATAATACTGTAAGCCATGGTGTAGGAATAACATTTAGGCCTTGCATAGTAAACTTTTCCTTTCCTTTCCTTTCTCCTCTCCTCTCCTCAGAAGTCATCTGTAAGGAATAGGATTGTTGGCTTTGGATGTAATCATATTATCTGCTATGGACATGTGCTCTTTATGAACCACAGAAATAAAATTTAAAATTAAGAAGGAACTGTTTTGTACTTGATCAAATACTGATCTGTTCCATCTTCCAGAAGCACAGCACATAGATATCATTGTCTTATTAGATCTCTCCTTGACTTCAATTTAAAATCCTCTAGAGAAAAAATTAGTATATCAGTACTAAAGTTAATCATTCATATTTACTTATTATTTCTTGTCTATAAAATATTTGTTGCGCTGAATGTCACAAACATATTTTGGACAGAACCTAAATTTGTATTTATTCCAGCTTTTAAGTGTAGCCAATCAAATATAATGATTTTTAAAGTCTTCATTCATTTTAGCTTTATCCTACTATAAATATCCACATCATCTAAATCTCAGATTATCATCTTCCAAATCCTTCTATTCCTTAACAAGACCAACTCTTCCATTCAAACTAAGCAACAGACAGTAAAATATAGTTTCAATCTAGTAGGCTGAATACTTTTCTTTCCTTCATATCTTGTAACACCTTATATTTAACTCATGGTTTTTTTCCGTTGTCATACAAATTTAAACAATTCATTCTGCCTTTTGTTTAAATGGTGTCTCATTGTCAAAACAGGCATAGTCTGGAAGAGAAATAGCATTCTAACATTCTTGTTAATCACAGAAATTCTACCCAATGATAATTGTAATTTGTCCTATCTTGACATATCTTTAACCTCATTCCATGTTTAAAATAATTATTTTGAAATAACGCACAATTCATATTTGTCACAGTTATATCTACATGTACTTTTTTCTCAATCTTAAAACCTATTTTATTCATCAAGTTTGTGTGATCTTGTGTTTTCATATCTTGTGTTAATATCTGTCTTCTGTTTATTAGTCTTGAAACCTGCTAAAAAATTTTAAACTCTTTTAGAATTCCCAAATTCTTTTAATCTATTTATTAAAAATTCATCTCCCTTTACGTTAATTGAACATATATAATTATTTGTTCCATCTCCGAAATATAAATTGATTTCCCTCATTTTGTAATTTTTTCTCATTTTGTAAGTCATATTTCCAAAACTTAAAACAAAAAATTTCAGTTCAAATTGTCAAACCCTTTTCTGCATCTAAAAAGATCAATGAGGCATGTTTTTCCTTACATTGTTCCAAGTATTCTAAAATATCCAACAGAGTTCTAACATTATATTTCAGTTGTCTTTTAGATAAATACTGACATTGAATGAGTTTCTTGTTTTTATATTGTATAGAAATTGTTTTTATCCTTTTGTACGCCTCCTTGAGTTCCCCTTTGGGGGAAGTGAGGCGGGATATAAATCTAATAAATAAATAATAAATTGATCCTAATAAATAAAAAGTCGTAAAATTATTTTACATCTTCCCATTAACATCATTCTAAATAGTTGTTATTCAACGATGATATTAGATTAATTCCTTGCTAAGTCAAGTTGTTCTTTTTTAGGTATTAGCATTATATTAGCTTCCTTCCAAGTTTCTGGCATTTTATTATTTATAAAATAAAATTCATTGTTATCTTGTAAAGGTCAAAAAAGCTTATCCTTAAAACTTTACAGATTTGATAGCCCAGCTACCCAAGTACTTTTCCTGTTTTATTCTTTTCAATTGCTTCTGAAATTTCCCTTATCATTTTAGGCCCCTTCATAATTTGTCTCTGTTCTTCCCTAATCCTCAGTAAAATTTGTTTTCTCAGATAGAAAAGCAGTGAGATGATCCATTATAGCTGTCTTCATTATAGCCATCTTGAACTCCTGAGAAGGCAGAACAAAAATCCCCATCCTGTCCAGTGGTGGGATTCAATTTTTTTTATTACCGGTTCTGTGGGCGTGGCTTGGTGGGCGTGGCAGGGGAAGGATACTGTAAAATCTCCAGTCAGAGGTGGTATTTGTCGGTTCTCTGAACTACTCGAAATTTCCGCTACTGGTTTTCCAGAACTGGTCAGAACCTGCTGAATACCACCTCTGATCCTGTCCCAAGTTAACTTGTCACCTACATTGTATTGCTGCCATTCTCATGGAAACACAAAGATCTACATCTGTTTCCAATTGGTACAGAATCTTGACCTAGTGGAAACTTAAATACTTCTTCATCAATGTTAAATGAGACAGGAGCCTTCTGAGTCTTCCCATCAACTTCCATCATAGCCAATAACAAATAGTTACTGAAGTTTGTAGTGTAGAAAAGTAAATATGGTCTGTTTGTTAAGATATTGGATTAGGAAACAAGACACCAAAGTTCTAGTCACAGAAGTTCACTGGGTGACTTTCAGCTAGTCACTCTCTCTTAGCCCAATCTATTTAACATGGGTGCTATTGTGAGGAAAAAGAAAAGGTAGGAGCAGGGATGGGATTCAAATTTTTTAACAACTGGTTCTGTGGGTATGGCTTAGGTGGTGGGCGTGGCTTGGTGGTCAAGTGACTGGGTGGATGTGGCTTGGTGGTCATGTTATTGGCTGGGTGTGGCCAACTCAATATCACTCACATCAAGGCATGCATCTCCTCGCCTGGCCTCATGGCTGTGGGGATGCTGCAACAGTTAAGGGTGAAAAATGGTCATAAGTCACTTTTTTCAGTGCCACTGCAAGTTTGAATGGTCACTCCACACAAGCAAAGTACCAGCAAAGGAGGGAAAAAAAACTCCAGAGAAGTTCCTGAGACAGGAAGTCCAGTCCTGCCAAGAATGTAATAAGGTTTAACGAAGAGGCAGCTTCTGTAAGCAACACCAGAATGTTTTCTTCCTGCCTTCCTTACAGGATTAGGCCAGTAATTTCTTCTAACAACCGGTTCTCTGAACTGCTTAGAATGTTAACAACCGGTTCTAGAGAATAGGTGCGAACTGGTAGAATCCCACCCGTGGGTAGAAGCATTATTATTCTGTGCCTGAGCACAGAATTAAAGGGTGGGTATAAATCAATAAATCAAATTATAGATGGAGATCCAAAATTCAGGGACATGGTGGCTCAGTGGCTAAGATGCTGACATTGTCGATCAGAAAGATCAGCAGTTTGGTGGTTTGAATCCCTACCACCGGGTAACGGAGTGAGCTCCCGTTACTTGTCCCAGCTTCTGTCAACCTAGCAGTTCGAAAGCATGTAAAAATGCAAGTAGAAAAATAGGGACCACCTTGGTGGGAAGGTAACAACGTTCCGTGCGCCTTTGGCATTTAGTCATGCCATCTACATGACCACGGAGACGTCTTCAGACAGTGCTGGCTCTTCAGCTTCATAACAGAAACGAGTAGCACATATATGTGAGGGGAACCTTTACCTTTACCAAAATTCTCTTGAAGGCATTGAATTGACTGTCCCTTGTTAATCAGCAAAGATACTACCAGACTTCATCTGATTTTTTTTTCAACAATCATCTGATAGTCCAATATCTCCTTTCCTTATTAAAAAAAAGAGAGAAGATTTATGTGTCTTTAAATTGCTGAAGTCACCAAGATCCTTCATCTCAATCCTGGGAAAATATAGCCCAAGAAAAGTCCTAATTAATCTTTTTTTAAACAAGGTAAAATATCTATGTCTCTTTCCCCAAAACAATGCACTAAATTGTGCAGTAAATGATTTTATCAGTACATTTTCAGTCATAAAGATAAATTTCACATGTTAGATTTTAATACGCTTGAAGCACTGCTTTATTGACATGACTGGAAACAAGACAAACTGGAGAAGCACTTTTGAGCATCTGGGTATGATTTACCTTGAATGTATTAACATTCATTTTAATATCAGTTCAGTGAATTTTACGAAACCGGAGAAGGGGGAAAAAAACTGAACAAAAAGAGGTTTTAAGGTTATAAAACAAACATTTAAAACAAATTTATAAATCCAAATGATCATTTTGAGCTTTTGCAGCATGCAATGCCACAGGCATCCAAGTTTATTACTTCCAGATTTTAAGCAAGAAAAAAGAAATAAATTTCAATAATTTTTTCTTATAATTTTAATTAATAATACTATATAGCTGACAAATTTGAAAGTCCATTAACACCAAACATTTAAGACTTTAATATTTGTGTATTCTCAATAATCAGAATGGAAATATTTTTCCATTTATGAGCTTGTTAGCCACTCATGATTAACTCATTTCAGATTTGCATGGTTAATGTTCATATAACTGCCCTTATTTGGGTTTTCCACTTCTTTCTTTCTTTTATTCCAAGCATCACGGACACAAGTTAAAAATAAGGCGAAACTAGAATTCACAGGGAGTTTTTTTTCTTCCACATCCATATGGTTCTATCTTTAAAAGTTACATTTGTTACTCAGGGAATTTCTACCACGAATTGGGCTTTACGCTGAAAAACTCTGTCGCTTTGTATTAGTTGTAAATTGTCAACTAGTTACAACCCTAATTTCATTTGTCACATTCTGTTGCATTGCTATTCTTCCTTGTTCCCATTCTGTCATTCTGGCAGGCCCATTCTGCCCCAGGTATCACAGCATCGCCATCTGCACCCGACATCTGTCTCTCTATTGATCACACGAGTTTAGCACTTGATCAAACAAAGCACAACAGCACACATCTCTTTCTGCAAAACTGCCAGTTCTAACTCCTGCATAAAAACCATGGCAAGAGGTTTAAAGATTCAGCTTGGTTTCCCTTTGCTGAACATCCTATGAGATAATTTACTGTAAATAGTATTACACACTTCAGATTTCATAGGATATGACAGAGAGGTAAGTAGGATAGCAGGATAACTTGGAGAAGAACAAAAGGAGAGGTTGGGGGGAATCAAAATTTAAGTAATCAAATGAACCAAAGCATCAGTTTAGACAGGTCATTGGAATTGAAAAAGAATGTCAGAAAGCAATGGGTATTGACCTACACAAAATAGATACTTTTGAGGGCCAGTCAAACCCTACCACATTGGATATAATAAGAAAGTAAGTAGAGGAAGTTAATAAGTAATGATATTATTGGAGCCAAATAATTACTTAATTACTATGTTGATGGTTTAGCCCAGTGGTTCTTAACCTTTTTGAAAGAATCGCCCCCTTGAGCCATTGAGGAAGTTGTCATCGCCCCCCTCCCCCAACATAACCGCCCCCCTGCCACCTCTTAGTGTCCCCAAGGGGGCCAGCAGAGGGACACAAAGAGGTGGCAGAGGGGCATTCGAGGCGTTGGCCCTGCAGGTTCACCCACTGACTGTAGTAACGCTCCAGAGCTGGCGCCTCCAATGTGGAAGTGGTGGAGCGTTATGTGCCACCGCAGCCGCATTTGACACGCCACCCCCCTGCCACCTCTTAGCGTCCCCAAGGCCAAGGGGGCCAGCAGAGGGGCACTAAGAGGTGGCAGGGGGGTGTTCGAGGCACCGGCCGGCCCTGCAGTTTCACCCATTTTGGTGCCGGCTCCGGATTGGTGCTACAGTCAATGGGTGAGCCTGCAGGGCCAGCACCTTGAACACCCCCCTGCTGCCTCTTAGTGTCCCCAAGGGGGCCAGCAGAGGGGTTCTAAGAGGCGGCAGGGGGGCGGTGCATTGAATGCGGCCGCAGCGGCACACAACATGCCACTGCTTCCACATTGGAGGCGCTAGCTCTGGAGCAGTGCTAATCAATGGGTGAACCTGCAGGGCTGGCCAGCACCTCGAATGCCCCCGTCGCCTCTTAGTGCCCCTCTGTAGCCCCCTTGGGGATGCTAAGAGGTGGCAGGGGGGCATTCGAGGCGCCGGCCCTGCAGGGTCACCCCATTGACTGTTGTACCGCACCTGAACCAGCATCTTGAATGCGGCAGCATGTTGGGAAAAGCCACCACCACCGCTTTCCCAAAGTGCTGCCACTCTCGCATTCTTTTTTTCTGTCTGTCCATCCGTCCATCCGTCCATCCATCCATCCATCCATCCATCCATCCAAAAGGTCTGTCTGTTTGCCTGCCTGCCTTCCTGCCTATCTACCTACCTGTCTGTCTTTTTGTCTACCTACCTATCTACCAATATAGATCTCTCTCTCTCTCTCCCAATATATCTCCCTCCATCGCCCCCATATCGCCCCCCTTCCATTCCTTCACCCCCACACTGCCCCTTTTCGTTCCATCACCCCCCTGAAAAACAAAATCGCCCCTTGGAGGGCAATATCGCCCAGGTTAAGAACCACTGGTTTAGCCTGATCCTCCTAAGTGCTATGCCATGATGCTAGCAAGGGGAAGGAAAGGGAAAGAATTGTGCTGGAGAATCTGAACTTTGAGCTTTAGATCTATTTTGACTGCAAAGACAAATAAAAAAAATACAGAAAAAGGAATTGTTGAATGAGTTTATGAAGGGAAGGGAAGCATTCTAGTCAAGTCTATGCACTATGTTTTCATGTCCATCTCAATAAATGAGGAACAGTGGATAGCTTAGAGACCTTTCGTTCTTTAGTCATATTGGAAACAACACTGAAGAGCTGATTTTGAAAACTATGGCATGATTGTAGGTAGAAAGGAACTTCCATATGACTTGGATCTTTGAATATTAGTAGGATTGTATGTTGGATTTTATACATTACAAAGGACGTATAACAAATTGAATGTCAAACTCATTTCTACACAGAAATATTGTCTTTTGTATGTTGGATGTTTATATAGATCAGGGGTGTCAAACTCGATTTCACTGAGGGTTACATCAAGGTTGTGTTTGATCTGGGGGGCATGGCCAGGGTGGGTGTGGCCAGCTCAACATCACTCATGTTGGGGACACCTGTAGTAGCCCAAGCGCTCTGCCAGCGAAAATGGGCTCCCAAGTTCCGTTTTTGGTTTTGACAGACTCCTGCAACCCTCTGCCAGTGAAAACAGAGCTGGGAGGGCCACCTTCAGGCAGAGGCATTGCGGGCTGGCCCTTTGCTGCTTCCAGGGTGGCACCGCAGGCTAGATCTAAGCATCCTGTGGGCCTGATCTGGTTCCCAGGCCTTGAGTTTGACACCCCTGATATAGATGAAACAATATAATTCTTTGATAGCATTTTACTGCAATCTCAGAGATAACTGAAACCTACTTATGACTTCTAAGTAGTAATGGAACCCATTCTAAATCTTAGTCCTGGAATATAAATAAGGTGGACATGGATAAACCAGTTCATTCTCATTGTTTCTTTACACTGTTAAAATTAACTAAAATCATTTTTCAGAACCAACTGAGAGACCACTAACTTCACCAAGTCTTAATTGGGAGCAAGCAACATTAACATCGACTTTAAACTATTAAACTTTTTTGCAACTTAAGATATACCTTTCTATCCCATCCAAATGTGTCAGAAGAATAACACTACTGTATCCGTTCATTATAAAATTTCTACTTGTGTTTTGATGAACAGACCAAAAATGAAAAAGTTCTATGTCAGATGTAGTTTGGAATAAATTTGAAACTGTTTCTTTATACACAAAAGGTACTCTTAAGTAGGCATAACATGTCCTTTAGTAGACCTTAACTTGTTATGACATTTTCTTTAAAAAATTAGAAGATTGTGATTATTTCTTTTGGAGCTCATCTTTGGAAAGATACTTGTTTCATGGTGGAAAACTAAAATCACAAAATGTCTGAAATAAAATTAATGTCAGGTTATTAAAAACATTCAAGTGTTATGTAAGATCCTTGACAACCCAAGGATTTTCTGACATATATTTCAGACATTATTCACAAAAAAGTGTTCTTATAAACATAATAAAGCTCAGCGCAGTCTTTTTAGAAATGTCATTTTGAGACTCTACCTTCTGATGATTATTGGCTTCCTTTTTCTGTAAAGTTCTATAGAGAATATATTTTAATTAGTTTCCTCTTGATACCACTTCATACGCACTGCCCAGCTTTGACCTAATGTCTGATCATATAGAATACATTACAAAAGAACTGGTCATTTGAGTGCTTTAATATAGCCTTGCATTAATGTGAGACATCATTTCCTACAAGGCATTAAAAGTGTTATTTTAATGACTGAAGTACACTGGTGGTGGGGAAGAAGCTTAATCTTAGCAGGAAGAACAATTTCAATTAGCTATAAAATATTAATTTGTTGGTATAAATATATACTCTAATATATTTGGCTACAGAAAACATCTTATGAATAATACATTACTAGAACCTGGTTTAATTCGTGTGTTGTAACTAATGCTGTCTCTCACGAAAACGGAAACACTTTTTTTTAATATTCCAATTCTTGTTTCAATTTATTTAGAAACATAGATCACTTATCTAGTTTACTTTTCTCTCCCAAAATATGCAATATGCAAAAAGTATGTCCAAAATGAAATATTGAGCTTCTGAACATTGTGCTCTCTCACAGAATTAAAAACAAGACATGATAATTATTTGTAATATGGTATTGACAACAGTTCTGATATTTTTCCAAGAAAAAGTGCAGCTATTCTTTTGGCCTGTCCCTAATAGAAATCCCATTGGAATAATGGGAATTGCCATAGGAACAGAGTAGAATGTATATAGGGAATACTTACAATCAGTGTGGGATTCAATTTTTTTTTACTTCCGGTTCTGTGGGCATGGCTTGGTGGGCGTGGCAGGGGAAGGATACTGTAAAATCTCCAGTCAGAGCTGGTATTTGCTGGTTCTCTGAACTACTCAAAATTTCCGCTACTGGTTCTCCAGAACTGGTCAGAACCTCTTGAATACCACCTCTGCTTACAATCAAAACATGAATAATGTACCTCACTGATAAATCAAATTCTACTAATGAAGAATCTTAAGATTGTTTCAAAAATCCTTCAAATAATTTAATTTAATTGTAAGAAATTTGAAGGAAAGGAAATCATTGGCTTTTAGAAAATAATTTGTACATCATTATTTTAGAAATAATGTATTTGCTTAAATACACTATTGTAAATTTATTTATGAATAAAATTCTTCTAAAGTGAACACAGACAGATTTCAGATATAATTTTTGGGCTTGTAACAAGTTCTTCTGCCTATATCTAGGATGTGTATAATCTCTACCAGGCTTTTTCAAATTGTGTTCCACAAGAACTTGATGAGACTCCATAAGTTAATTTAAATTTTTATCAGCTTTATCAAGAATTCTGGTGTTTGTTTTTTTAACCACCAAGCCTTGATGGCTCAGGCTGTTAAATGCCTGCACTTAAGTTCCAGCTGCCTACAATTACTGTAAGCTCGAATCCCACCAGGCTCAAGGTTGACTCAGCCTTCCATCCTCTCGGGGTAGGTAAATTGAGGACCCAAGATTGTTGGGGGCAATAAGCTGACTTTGTAAAAATGCCGCTTAGTAGTAAGCAGGCATATACAATGGAATGAAGGCTACTGCTGAGCACATTGGGTTGTATCCCAAAAGTTGTAAGCCGCCCTGAGTCTTCGGAGAAGGGCGGCATAGAAATGTAATTTAAAAATAAAATAAAATAAACAAGTTCTTCAGCTAAATTTTTTTTGAAACCTCCTGTTTTATTTATTTACTGCCTTATTATTTTTTATAAATAACTCAAAGCAGCAAACATACTTAATACTCCTTTCTTCTCTTATGGGTCCCCTCTCCTAAGAAGATTCAGCTAGCGAAACTAAGAAGCTCCTTCTGCGTGGAGGCTCCCTCCCTCTGGAACATCATCTCCATGGATTGGCCTCCATTTTGATACTCTTTTACAAGGCCTGAAGACCTGATTTTTGCAGCAGGCCTGGTATAAACCCAGAGTGGAAGAGAGCCCATCAAGTGGCTTATTTGATTATTGTTGCCAGAGGGTGGGGATTATTGCATTTTTATTGTTTCTACATTGGCATTTTATCTGTATGCTATCTGGAGTAACTAAGAGTGAATTGGGCAGCCATATGAATTTTCTTAAAACAAAATAAATAAAGAAATAAATAATTTAATAAAATATGCCACATTGGGACCAGGTGTAGAATCAAGTAAGTGAAATCAATGAAATTTACTTTGGATGTCTAAATTGTATTTGATTTTAATGGCTCTATACAACCTGAGATCCCATCCTCTAATGCAATGTATTGACTTCAACTCTCAGAATTCCTCAGCCAGCTGGGATTTTATGTCCATACATCTTAAATCTGTGAAGATTGAGAAATACTGCTGTAATCATACAATCAGAAACCAAAACAGGTGAATGAAAAACTGCTGGTGACCTTCTACTGCTCCACCATAGAGAGTATCCTAACATTGCACCTCTGAATGGTTTGCCAATTGCACAGTGGCAGATAGGACAGCACTCCAGAGGATTAACGTCATTGCCCAGAAGATCATTGGTTGCCCTCTCCCCTCTTTGGAAGAGCTTTATAGCTCCCACTGCCTTAAGAAAGTTCAAAACATTTTCAAAGATCCATCTCATCCTGGGAACCCTTTTTTTGAATCTGGCAGATGGTACAGAATAATAAAAACATGGACAAATAGGCTGAAAAACAGCTTCTCCTCAGGGCAGTAGCTCTGTTGAATTCTACTGTATAGGGCAGTGTTGGTGTGGTGTTGGGGGTTTTCAATTCAATGTGTGGAGTGTGAAGGATGTGTGTTTGTGTTTATTTTCATGGTCATGATGTGCACTGAAGATGGTGTTTGATTTCGTTGTATGAGGTACAATGACAATAAAGTAAACTAACAAAGTAATCAATCTGATGATGTTTCCTAGTTTAAAGAATGTTGGCTCTACTTTGGTTTGTGGCCTCTTAATTAATTTTAACCTTTCTAAAAACATTTACTATTCACATGTGATGTCATATTTAAAATAAAAGCAAAATATGTTTTATCCTAAGCCTCAATTTTAAACAGCGTTCCCTGGGTAAAAAAGTCTTTCTCTCATAGAAGAAGATTTTACTTACCGCTTCTATGGTCACAATTCTATACTCATAGGATACAATTGTAATTAATTGATTAGAAATCAGGATTGTAAATCCCAGTTTAATTTACACACAGCTGAGCACGACAAAACAATAACACCAATGAATCTTGTTATAT
The DNA here is from genome assembly GCA_009733165.1 of Naja naja. Taxonomy (NCBI): domain Eukaryota; kingdom Metazoa; phylum Chordata; class Lepidosauria; order Squamata; family Elapidae; genus Naja; species Naja naja. Next base: position 197,890,723 of record CM019150.1, on the reverse strand, counting down.
GTGTTCATAGAGTTTCACAGTAGGTTATATGAATCATTTTGTATCATAAGAATGGACTATATCATCATTCTCATTTTTAAAATTACTGGTACTAGAATCTCGGCTATTTGAAATGTTACAGCTTCAAATAGCAGATTCTATAATAAAAATTGCAATGTCAAACTGTTTATTGAGAGCTTCTGCATCTTGTGTGCATTCCTTATTTGCCTAATCACAGTTGGCAAATATTCTTCTCTCCTCTCCTCCCACTCTTCCCCTGCTTTCTCTTCTCTTCTCTTCCCTTCCCACCCCATCTTTATATGTTGGTCTAGTGTTTGAGGCATCAGGCTAGAAACTGGAACAGTGTGAATTCTAGTCATGCCTTAGGCATGAAAGCTGGCTGGGTGACTTTGGGCAAGTCACCCTCTTTAAGACCAACGGAAGGACTCAGTAGGAGGCGAGTAGTATTTAGTCTATGGTAGCATATGTGATGAAGTAGGCAGCAGCTAACAAAAGTTTGTGCCTTTTAATAAAATGTGTGGATCTGAATGGGTACTACCAGGCATCTTCTGATATTTGTTACTCTGAAATGAAGGGCCAGGCCACTATTTCCTAGAACACCTTTCAGGGCAACAGATCTAGCTGCTTTAATGATTTGAAAAGCGGTGCTTCATTCAAGTTAGCACTCTCTTTAATGCTTTGCACAGCCATCGGATCCAATCACGGCCACTCTGTTGATAGGAAACATTTGTCAGAAGCAAAGCAGTGGACTTTGCAGGCATCCTCACAGTCTCCGTGAGTGTGTGTTGGGGAGCTTCTGAAACAGAGTTGGGATGACCTACAAAAAGGATGAATTGCTGCAAATTACTCCTCCCCATTCTGCTACTATGGCTATAAAATCCCAGTGCTGGACACAACCCAGTATTTATTACTAAAGCTGACAAAACAAATGACTTTTAACTGTATGTATATTTTAACAAATGAGATTCAAGGTATTAGTGACAACATATAAAATCCTACATGGCTTGGGTCCGGGGTACTTGCAGGAACATCTTCTGCCGGCATCACGCTCCGATCACCCTGTACTCTCCCACAGGCAGGGCCTCCTTGAGGTACCGTTGGCCAGACATTGTCGGCTGGCAGTGCCCAGGGGTAGGGCCTTCTCTGTGGGAGCACCCACCCTGTGGAATCAGCTCCCCTTGGGCCTTCATTTGGCCCCTGATCTCCGCTCCTTCCGCCGGGACCTGAAGACCTGGCTCTTTCAGCAGGCCGGTCTGGACTGAACCAAGGGGAGGGGAGGTTCTATTTTTTTAAAGTAGTTTTAATTAATTTTAATTGTTTTACTATTATTGGGCTTGTAATGTTTAATTAATTTTTTAAGTAAATTATTGTATTGTGTTTTATATTGTGAGCCACCCTGAGTCCTTAGGGAGAGAGGGCGGCATACAAGTCTAATAAATTATTATTATTATAATATTTTTTTAGCTTGATATATTTGACTACGTCCAGAAAGCAAAACTTGTGAATAAATGTTTTAGAATGGTCATTTACAAAGCTTATTAACCTCCCTGGAAATAGAATCAGATTTTTCTTGGCCTACATCCCATTACTAGCAATTTAATACCTTGACATCTGACCTACATGGATTTAGGCATCCATGTATTCCTGAATGAAATTCATTTACAGAAAACTAATGTAACTCATTAGTGTGGATTCAAAGCTTATTCCTGAATCTCTCTCACAAGTTCTCTTTGTTTGCTTTGCTAATGAATACACATTAGAAGAAAGCAAGGTGACCTAAACCTGTTTAGACTCAGGTCAGGTTTATAAAAGATAGCCACTAACATCCTGTGCCCACCTTTCCAAGATTAAGAAGGCTTATTTAAACCCTAAATTACTTGTTTAACTCACATGGAAAAGCATACCTGCATCTTCCTTTTGATTAATGCATCAGAAAAATTCCACTTCAGTGGTGAGTAAAATTTGTAAAAACTCTGTCCCCCAAATAGTATCATTAAAATGCTCACACTGCAAAAAGATTGGTTGAGTCTTTTTCCCTCTCCTTTTAACTTGTTTTTCCCGTTTTACATTAAATAGGTTAACATACATATTTGGGACAAAATAGAATTGAGAAATTGATTTTGTTGATTGTATTATTTATTTCTCAGCACTACACTAAAAAACAGCACACTTCATTGCTAAATGGAACAGCATGGTGTAATTTCGCATTATGGTAAAAACATGTGCAATATACAGTAGGCCACACATATTCAAGGCATTCATACAAATTCATCAGCAGTAATTATAAATGAGCTCCAGGATAGAGTGCAGTGGATAAGTTTGGAAAACATATTTTGAGCTTTTAAAGTCTGCATATTTACATGGGGGGGGGAGGTAGGGGAAAAGAGCCTGTCTTTGGAATATAAATGGAGCATCTTTGCTCAACCAACTGTTTCTTGTTTATGACAAAGAAATAAATAATCCATTGATCTGACAGCAGGGCACCTGCCTTACTAACCAACTCAGTACTCCGTGGTCCCTGAACCCTCATTATTCTTCCTCAATTAAAGTTCATAGTCTCCTAAAAGTCTGTGCTGAGCAGATGCACAACTGTTCTTGACTGCTGAATACAAAAGAATCCCACATTTACAAAACTACTGCTATTTTATAAACTCTAGAAATGCCATCCTTTGTTTATCTAAGGGGGGGAGCAAACAGTATATCTCTTTTCTAAGTTCCTTCAGCACTATTTTGCTGAAAAGAAACTTAAGAAACCCTATTCTTGTATAAGTTATTTGAATAAAGTAACATGGGTTTGAATTTACTTGAAAACAGAAATTTTTAAGATTGTCCTCAGTAATATAAGGAAGAAAACCTAATGTGACATAAAATTGGAAGGAGAAAATCAAATTGTAATCAATGATGTGAAAGACGATTGTCAAAACAGCCTATGCTTTAAGTCAGGGGTCTTCAAACTTGACAGCTTTAAGACTTGTGGACTTCAACTCCCAGAATTCCTTCTCTAGTCATTTTAGCTCAGGAATTCTGGGAGTAGAAGTCCACAAGTCTTAAATTTGCCACCTTTGAAGACCCTTGCTTTAAGTGAAATGAAAACCTAATAATAATCGGCAGATTATGTTTTACAATGATTTTTGGATGCCAAAAGAAAAGAAAATGTTGACTGACATGAGATTTCAGATTCTTTTTGATAATGGGTAATACAAGCCTAAATATTGTAATTAATTAATATATTTGAAGTTAACTAGAAACATCTCTAAAAATGTAACTATGGTAAACCAGAAAGAAAGAAAAAATCAGAATTTCATTTACAATTTAACAGAAGTGGAAAGCGGGAGCAGTATTCTCTGTCCCATAGACCAGGTTGCCCTGATAGACAGGTCTCACTGGAAAAACACTTAATTTAAAAGAAGGTAATTCAGGAAAACAAATCCAATATAAATATAGAGACAAACATATACATTAGAGTTATATAAAAGTTCAAGAGATAACCGTTTTCTGTTAAAAATACACAGCACTAGCAAAATGCATGGTATGTGCAAAACTAGCACAAACAACATCTAGTTGTTATTTGTGGACTTATTTATATAAAGATTGGGCAAGGCCAAACAGATTCCTGGATGAAAACTAGACTTTTGTACAGCAGAAGGACACCCATTGAAGTGAACCACTGGACGAGAGAATTTGCCTGAACTAGTCATGCGCTAGTTGTCCACTCTTAGTTCTTTTTGCTGAAAGCATGGATAGCAGCATTAGGTCTGAATGTATACATAAGGCAACTGTGGTTATACCTGTGATTTTAAGAGTTTCTCTCCACCTCCAAGAAGATGCTTCTGTTTAATGTTGTAATATGTAGCAGTCACAGACTGACTTTAGGTGCTATTTGCTAGAGTCATTTGAAATTTAGCATTTATTATTACTTTTTAATTAATGGCTGGGCAGCATTATTTTCCACTAGATATTTTTCAAGCAGATACTGCCAGTATGCTAGATATGTCAGGATATAGCTAGATTTGGGGTTGATCCCAGAGCTGACTTCATTTGTATTTTTTAAAACTTCTTTAATATTAGAACTTTTAAAAGGCCATGAAATACTTCTGCAGAGAAAAATGCAGGATACAGATGATCCTAGCATTTCATGCTGCTATATGTCTAAGGATATAACCAAGTTATCTTCCCTTGTTTGTTAAAAACCATCATTTTCTTCTTTCTGTTCTCTATCACACAGTTTCTTCTGTTTATTTTGCAATAAGTAACAACTCCATCTAATTAAATATTTACCCTTAAAATTATTCATGAACTCATGACTAAGGCATTATAATACTCACTGTTAAAAAAAGCACCTTTGTACAATATTTTTATATACAGTATATGTATCTTATGGGAGGCAGAAATCACTTAGAACAATTACCAGCTGTATTCTGGAGCTACAGAGAAGTTAAAGATATTAAGGTAGCCCAAGATTCACATCTTGTGTTAGATTTTAGAGAGACAGATGGTGCTTGTTTTTACAATGTTGGAAGTCATGTTTCCCAATTGTAATTTTTTTGGTAAATTGAGAGTTTATGCTGCCTCTGATTCTTATTATGCTACACCAACATTTTTTCCTTGAATGATGAAATCTACTTAACAGGTATACTGTATATTTAGTACTGAACATAAGAAAAGCCCTGTTGAACTATAAAAGTTTCCCCTATCCAGTTGTGTCCAACTTTATAGGATGTGCTCATCTCAGTTTTTTAACCGAAAGAGTCAGCATTGTCAGAAGATATTTCTGTGGTCATGTGGTCAGTATGATTATACGCCCAGCTTATAGAATTACCTTCTCACTGAAGTGGTAGCAATAGCACTTAGACTTATATCTTGCTTCACAGTGTTTTACAGACCTCTCTAAGCAGTTTACAGGTTTGGAAGGTTAACAGAAAATCAGAGTTGGAAGGGACCTTGTAGGTCAACTAGTCCAACCCCCTGCCCAAGCAGGAAACCCTACACCATTTCTGACAGGTGGGAGTCCAATCTCTTCTTGAAAGTCTAAAGTGATGATGCTCCCACAACTTCTGAGGGCAAGCTGTTCATTGGTTGATTGTTCTCACTGTCAGAAAGTTTTTTCCTTATTTCCAAATTAAATTTCCGGGTGCTTTAGAAAATAGCTTGCCCCTTTCCTCTCTGTGGCAGCCCCTCAAATATTGGAACACTGCTATCATGGCTCCTCTAGTCCTTCTCTTCCCTAGACTAGCCATGCCCAGTTCCTGTAACTGGTCTTCATAGGTTTAGTCTCCATTCCCCTAACCATCCTGGTTGCTCTTCTCTGTACTTTTTCTAGACTCTCAACATCTTTTTATAGTGTGGTGACCAAAACTGGATGCAGTACTCTAGGTGTGGTCTTACTAAGATGGAAGGCTGGAAGGATGAAAGGCTCAACCTTAACTGGTCAGATTTGAATTCCTGGCAGTTAGCAGCGGTAGCCATCAAAACTGCATTCTAACCACTGCACCACCACAGTACCTATTTATGTACTCCCATTTGTATCTTTTGAACTGCTAGGTTGATAGGAGCTGGGGGGGCAAGTAACAAGAGTAACTCATTGCATGGTGCTCGGTCTTGAACCCGGGCTATTAGCTTTCCAGCTGACAAGTTCAGCATCTTTAACTGCTGAACCATCGTGACCTATACTCAAGGCTTATCTACTTTAGGTGCCATTGTGGCTAATAAGACACTTCTGCTTATGTTCTCCAGCAACTGGTATTAAGAGGCAAACCTCTGCTGATGCTGGGTAATATATCCATCAAGTTTAGTAGACATTGATAACTTCAAACTCCATGCATTTGTCTAATCCCCTTTTATAGCTATCAAAGTTAGTGGCTATCACTACATCTTCGGGTAACAAATTACACTCTAACTATGCACGGTGTGAAGTAATAGATTGGGACAGAAAGAGTTATATAGCAGGTTGTGTAAAAATCTTTCAGCATAGACACAGGGGAAGATAGATCTAGTTATCTTGTGAAAAATACTAGTATCTGCAACCTTGTTGGCTGTTCTTTGTCTGTTTTATGGGAATTGAATTTTGGCCAGATCATGAACTGCAAAAGCTTGGGGTAGGGAGGTATTCATAAATATAGCCTAAAAGCTGACATTTCTGTTAATCCTAATTGTTTACACTCATGCAGGGATATGGATGGATGGATGGACAGATGGACAGATAGATAAGAGATGGAGATGTCTCTTTCTCTTTCTTTCTGTGTAATCTATATAAAACATATTTATGAATAAAACACATATAAATATATATATATGTGAATATACATATAGTATTAACAGGCTGACTCAAGGCAGTGTATGAATGAAAAGCACAATATAATTACAACCAGACAATAAAACTATTCCATAAAATAATAATAAAATATTTTTAACAGCCTGGAAAGTTCCCAAAGTCAATATGAATCTAATTGGTGTGGGAGGGATGACGGAGGGTCTCAAAAGTGGGTTCTATCACCTAAAGGCATACTTTCTGGGTCTCCATTGATCTAAAAAAATGGAGGATTCAATGTTCCTAACCACAACAAGAGAATTGAGAAAGATCTGGAGGATATCTAGGAATTAAGCCATGTAAAGGCTTTATAAATTAAACCCAACAATTTCAACTATATCTGGAAATATATGTTATATAACTATGGCATCTCCATTCTCCAGTGCATGGATTCTGTACCATTTATAGTTTCTGAGTAAAGATGACCCAATGTAGAGTACATTGCAAAATCTGTCCTGAGAGTGATGAGGACGCTGGATACAATAAGATTAGTTAGTGTACCATCCTCTGCCATCTATCTTAGTTTTTGTTTTTGATGGAATTATCTCAGATGTGGAAGGACTGGCTGGCCTGAATCTAGTCAATCTAGAACCTATCCATATCAGAATTAATTACGAGAAAATACAGGTAGCCCTTGACTTACCGCCATTCATTTAGTGACCATTTGAAGTTATAACAACATTGAAAAAGTGACATGACTGTTTTTCACACTTATGACCCAGGGTCATATGATTAAAGTTTGTATACTTGGCAGCTGGCATGTATTTATGACAGTTGCACTATTCTGGGATCATGTGATCACCTTTTGTGATCCTCTGACAAGTAAAATTAATGAGGAAGCCAAATCCACTTGATAATCATGTTACTAATTTAACAACTGCAGTGATTCACTTAACAAATGGCAAGAAAGGTCACAAAATGGGGCAAAACTCACTCTGCGATCTTGCTTAGCAATGGAAATTTTTGGCCTGATTCTGGTTGTAGTCTACCTGTATCTAAGTTCAACTGATCTTGGTTTTTCAATTTTACAAACTTCAAAATGTTTGCACAAAATTTCACATTAAAATATGTATGCTTTTCTCCTAGTATATTAGCTTTCCCTAAATATAGTTGTAGGGCGTCTTTTAAATATAGCTTTTTAAAAATCATTTTTTCATCACACAGTGCATTATAGTGTGTACTGTATGTACACATACGTGTGTGTACATTCCCTTGGTATAGATTTTTATGGATTCTTTTATATATTGGGGGTTTTGGTGAAAAATGCACTACATTTAGAAAATCAAGAATAATCATATGCATAGTTTCTCCTATGAAACCAAGGTAGGCAGATGCAACACAGTTTCACAAATTCAGATAAAGCAAGTGATCCATCCAATGAAACATATCTTAAGTGGGATTTGTACATACCAATTTAACACTACAGACTTCCAACTCTCGGATCGGTCAACACCCGTCAACATAGCATCAAGGCAACGGGCTTGCAGATTTGACAGACTCTTTCTCCCAAAGATCTGGGAATGAGTTTCAAACAGATATCTGTGTGGTAAAAGAGGCTCTATCCTTTTCAGAAAGCATGAAAAAGATAAGTTAAAAATTTAGTTGCTGGCTATTTTTCAGCTTTTTCATACTAGGCCTTGACCTTCTTTCTAAATAATAAAACAACTGAATATTGTATATTGACCTTTTCTTGATAGATTCTGTACTTATTTCTTTACTCACCTTTCATGCTCAGTTCAATATGTTCAGAAGCTGATGTTTGCTTTTATCAGGTACCTTTTATCAAACCAATAAAAGCACCCCAAATAATTTCTGGTTGAAGTTACGTGTCAGAAGTGAATGCTCAATCAGTACACAATGACACCGGCCATTTTTACAAATTGGAACTCAAGGTGATAAGATTATATTTTAACAAACAGAATTAAAGCAGTTATGAAGGAGACTTCTTTTGCTTACTTTCATCATCAATGGTGCCTATTAAGATGTTGATACTAGCTGCAGGATGTTGATATTAATGTTAGTGCATTCCACAACCAGCTACTTAATGCACTGAAATGTACAAGCTTGTGGAAGTGAATATAATTACTGCCAAACCAATATGATTACCTGAAATTTTGTTTCATATAAATCCTCAGTCCCCACCCACGAAATATATATTTTTTAAGTTTATAACAATTTACAGCATTGGTTAACTCCTAACTCCATCACATTTACTGTCCTCCATAAATGGTCCCTGCTCCCTGTTCAGCCATATTATTGATGTCCACTGATAAAAGCACTTCAAAGTGTCCATTCACAGGTCTGCATTATCATATTTCTCCTGTAATATTTTAGTCTGTATTAAATATCTTCTAGAGCATTGATAAAACAACATAAAAATATTTTTCCACGTATTTTACAAACATATCATTAATGTGGAGTAGGAAAGAAAAAAATAGATATTTAAGGATCAATTTTGTACAGCAATTAAAACACATATCCAAAGTAATTCAAATACGCAAAATCCCAGGAGTATTTTGAAACCAAATTAGTTTGGAAGCATTTCTAGATTGACACACATCTTCTTCACAGATAGGACAGCACTTATTGCCTACTGTCAATTTTGTGCAGGTTATAGTATACAGTATCTGACTTTTTCAATAATAAATTTCCCAAATGCTAACATCAAGGGGGAAAGCAGCACTTAAGAAAGGTTAAACAAAAATGCCGAAACACCTTTGTAAACTGGCATGGATAACGTTTAATGTAAGGTAGAAGAATTTGTTAGAAATCACTTTCTTTCACTAGCATTACCACACTAATATATTTAACATAGGCATTTACATGCTTTGCATTTTAAGTGTCTCTGAAATTCAAGCACCAAGTCTGCCCATTTCAGTTGCACCATCAGATGTAATGAGTTATGGCACTATCGGCATGTTGATAAGCTATAGCCCCAAAGAAGAACAAGGGGAAAGCATAAAAAATATGGCCAGAGGATGGGATAAAATTATCAGCGAGTGTGTTTTCCTGTTTGGTTTTAATCTACATTTAATTAAATTCTTATCTTCTGTGTACTTATGGTCGCATTTGAATGGCGAGACTGCATTCATTATGAATGGTAAAACTTAACTCAGAGAACATTTCATGTGCTTCCTTATAAGGAGCAGGAAGAAGAATGCTTTCTTTATTCTTTTGATTTAGGTCGAATTAAAGAAGGGTTAAGTTTTTTGGAGGGGGGGCTTAAGTGCTACTGCATGATTAACATGAAGGTTAAACAGAATAAAGAAAAAGTAAACTTTAATCAATATATTACTCTATTAGTATCTACAATTTGGAACACATGTGGTATGCATACATGCATGAATGCGTACCACGTGTATGTCTGCATGCACAACACATCCACACACAAAATTAGATTTTTTTTACTTTCTGTAGGAAAAAAATATAGTAAAAAGAAATGGTCTTTTATTTTGCATTATCTCTCAAGAATATCAGATCACAGATTCAGAAGGATATTTTAGTCCTCTCCATTATCACTGTATTTCCTTCGACTTGAATCTAAGAAGCAGGATTAATTTTTTATGTTAGTCACTATTTCAGTTAACTCCCTATCCCTAGTTCACCTTGTGTCAGCAGTCTAATGTGGCCATTTTCTGTTTATCTAGCACAACTGCAACCTCCCTATAGTTCTAGAGAAATCCAAGTAGCATACAGTATATGAAGACCTAGAGCAGGGGTGTGAAACTCGATTTCATTGAGGGCTTCATCAGGGTTGTGTTGACCTTGGGTGAGGGGAGTGGCCAGGTGGGCATGGCCAGCTCGACGTCATTTGTGTCAGGGGTGATTGTGGTGGCCTAACGCTTGTGGCCCTCCCGAGCTCCATTTTCACTGGCAGAGGCACCACGGGCTGGTTCTTTGCTGTTTTCGCGGCAGCCCCATGGGCCAGATATACACACCCTGTGGGCCGGATGTGGCCCCCGGCCTTGAGTTTGATACCCCTGCTCTATAGCTTAGATCATGAGATCTTTTCAACATTCAACAGAGACTTGTTGGATGAGATTGAACACCTACTCAATCTAATATTTTTTCCTCATCCTATTAGATGACATTCTTCAATGGAATTGTCACAAATTGGATATAAGGGCAACAACCATCCCCACCTCTGTTAGAAGCTTCCTCGAATATATGAAATATAAATCCCGCCAATGAATAAAATCTCTATAAATAATTGTAATATTTATTTTTAATGTTTAACTATTTATTCATTCTACTTATATAGCTGCCCATCTCACTTTTATGGGATTCTAGGTAGCTTACAGTAAAAAAAATAAAAACACAATATAAAAATAGAAACACATAGCAGTTGGGCATAACCTAACCTGTCATCCACCCAATCAGAAGACAAGTTCTAAGCCACAACCAGGGCACAAAGCCAATTTTTAAAGACCTTATGAAAGGCCAATAGAGGCAAGGTTAACCTAATCTCAGAGAGAATGATGCTATAAAAGGTGAGTCCCACAGCAGAAAAGGGTGTCTCCCTTTGGGCCCTGGAATCTAAACCTCTTAGCCGACAGGACCTGGAACATGCCCTTCCTACCAGGAAGGACAGATAGAAACTATTGGGGAAATATTGTCCAATAAGTAACCAAGTCCTAAGCCTCCAAGAGCTTTAAGTATGACAACTAGGACCTTGAATCATACCCCTAAGTTCACCAGAAGCACTCTAGGAGCCAATGCAGCTCATGGACCAGTGGTGTCACATTGCAGGAGATGACCAGACTGAGCCCAAGGGAGGGGTCAAATGTGTGAAAAGTCACGAGTCTCTGTGCATTTGCAAGAGATATAAGTCCAGCCCACCTTGAATGCCTCTCTTACCTCCCATGCCTTTCCCTTGACCGCTATTTGGTCAGATTCTTCAGAGAGCTTAAAGTTGCAATAAATCTTTATACTTATTTAAACTGCCTGAATCTCCTGATTTCCCTGGTGCTTGACACACATGTACTGAATAACTGGATTCAATAACTGTCTGCACTGCTGCATTTTGCACCAATATGGAGATCACAAGGGCATGAGTGATTGTGAACTCCTGCCCCCCCCGCCAATTCAGGAATAGGCACAGTTGATGCAGAGCTTTAAACACAAAACAACGATGGAATTTTTTGGGAACTATCAAGTCCAAAATCTAAGAGCCCATCAGTCTTGCTTGGGTTGAGTTGAAGCCTGTTTATCCCATTCAGGCCCTGTTAGCCTCCCAGTACTGAGGCAGAACCTCTGTGGCATCACCCAGGCAGCCTGTGATGGAGATAAAAAATTGGGTATCATTAACCTACTGATAATTTATCCCAAAGTCAGATGACCTCATCCAGTGGTTTCATGTAAATATGAAACAGGAGGGAAAAGAATACCAATGTACTGTTTTTGTATCAGACTGTTTTTCATTTAACTGTGTTTTAATTTGGGTCAAATGTGTAACCTATGACCCAAAGAGATGGTAAGTTCCATTCCAATGTATTGTTTTGGGTTCAAGCAGAAACTAGACTACCATTTGTCTGGTATACTTTGATTTGGATTCTTTCATTGTTTAATATTTTGTACTCAATGGCCCAAATGCCCTCTTCCAACTCTGTGGTTCAATGATTCTAAGAAGAAGAAAAAGCAATAATGAATTCTCAATTTTCCTATGACTTGCAAAGGCATTTATTTTTTTGGATGAACATTTCCAATGATTTCCTGGAATGGTACTTGCTTTAGTAGCAATATAATGTGTGATCTTAAGCATATTCTTTCAAAATAACCCCCAATATTTACATTAATTATATCAGGTAGTAAGCAGATTCAAATAGAGACCATGGATACCAGTTCAACCACATTGTATTCTTTGACTTATGACTGGAACTGGGACCAAAATTTCTACTGCTATGCAAGGTGGTTATTAAGTGAGTTGTGCCCAATTTTACAAACTTTTTTTTGCCATGGTTGTTAAGGGAATCATGTAGTTGTTAAGCAAATCCAGCTTTACCCATTGGTTTTCTGGGAAGATTGCATATGGCAATCACAAAGCACCTTGGAGTGCTGTAATCCATCATATACATGTGACAGCTGCCAAGCAACCAAATTTTGATTATGCAATCATGGGGGTGCTTCAACAGTCATAAGGGCGAGGATAGGTCTTTCAGTGTCATTGTAACTTTGAATGGTCACTAAACAAATGATTGTAAGTCAAGTATTACTTGTAACAAATAATAGATATCTTTTTACTATCTGAGTTCCTCTGTCTGCTTTTCCAGTTGTGACTATGACTTTTCTTCTCAAAACACACTGAGCATTTCAGCTTCCACATCAAAAATGAATAATAAATACAAACAAGCAAGCAAGAAGGGTATTAAACCCATGTAGCATCCCACTCTATTTACTTTATTTACCACTCATCAGTCCCTCTGTGTATTTATTGTAGAGCAGGCCTGCCCTCCAAATATATAAATTTATAGCTTCCTTTGCAAATTGCAGCAAAGCCCTGTCGAAGTGCCCAATCAGCTCTAAACCTCAGTGATCCTACAGGATCAGCAGTGCTGAAGAGATGAGACAATTTATTTGTTGGCTCAGCTATGTTGCACTTCAAACCACAGCAAAACTACTTATTTCTTTTTTTGGGGGGTGGGGGTGGAGATGGGAAGGAGTGAACAATTGACTGTAATGATGTAAAATGATGTAGATTCTTCTGTTCGAACTCTGAATACTCCCCATATAGTGCCATCACTCCAGTTGTCCTAAAATGAAAGTTAAAGGTATAAAATTATAATTCATGGTGAACTGAAAAACTAGAGATAGACACACGCTGCTTATATATAGACAATTTTGAATGTAGAAAGTTCAGGTTGACCAGTAAAAGACACTGATGTGAAAAATTAGATAATACTATCCTGAAGGGACAAATATATTCATCTCATATAAAAGTATTTTCTATATTCATGTACATTAATTTTCCATTGTGCAACCTGTGAGCCAGCTTCAGCTCATACAGTTTTATATTAGCACTTGATCCCTTCAGGAAACTGATCTGAGGTTAAATTATAAGCATTATTTGTGGGAATTTTGCTTGCATAATAACAGGTTTTGAATAAATAGAGACAGCGTAATGCAAGAGAGATGCTTTATTTATCCCTAACATTCATTAGTGAGGGCAAGGACCATAACTCATAAGAAGTGAAACAATGAATTATGATGCACCTATCCTCTCAAGGCAACAACAAATGTAAATAAAATGGCAGCACAGTACATGTCACAAATTTGAAAGAAGCATATTGTTTTATTAAAATCCTTTGACTTCTATGACAAAAATGTCAAGGGCTGCTTATGAAGCCTATAATATCAACAAAGTCGTTTCATTTAATTATTTCTCACAACTATCATTCTGTGCCAAGATTTCTCATTACTGAAAATATGCATGTGAAATGTGGACAGTAACAGCAAGATTAATTTGATTCTTTTAGCTATATATGTCTCAATGTTCTAGGATTATATCAGAAACAAAAAGTATCCTTCTTCCTACCTTGTGTTTCCTTCCATATAATCTATTTTGTCTATATCATCTCAAAGATATTTTAAAAGAAATCTAATTGGATTTAGAGCTTTGGGTTAAAATCTTAAAACTGTAAGAAGCTAAATGATTGGTCTGAATAAACTTATAGGCATCCCATATCTTTGCTGCATTAGTAGACAATGAAATTACAGTAAACCTGTGTGGCTGAGTAAAATTTTGGAAAGTGAGTACCACATCCATAAATGTTTTTGTGACCCCTTTCAAAGTCACTTCTAATTAAAAATGGAAGTGGCCAACATTGCTTCTTTTTGTACTCTTCAATGAGAATAATGGATGTTGAGGTCAGATCACCAAGTGCCAAGTTCACGGTAAAAATAGGGGACATAAATAAGTAGCATTAATGTATCTGCATTAGTTTTAAGACATGCAGAAACACAAAATATTTAAAAAAATATGTCCCACAAAGCTGGAAGTGACTAAACATGGTAACTAAGTATAGAAGCTCTTCCTTCAGCATTTCTGTGTAAGAATTAAGTTCAGTTAGAAAAACAAAATAAAATAAGAGGTAGAAGAAAAAGTTAAAGATGCAAGAGAAGGACTGGGGCATCTTCCAACCCCTTCCAAGTGGTTGTCACACAAACCATGGAGTCAACCTATTCTCCAAAGCATCTGAACGCAGTACAGATAGAAGCATCTGAAGAAGTAACAGATAGAAGCTTATCAAAAAGAGATCCAATCTAGAACTAAGGAGGAATGGAAGAATTGCCTCCAGAAATTGTGGGTGCTCCATCACTGGAAGTTTTTAAGAAGAGACTGGACAGCCGTCCTACTTGCTAAATTCTAAATCACATCCAGTGGCATTCTAATAGTTCTACAGACTGTTTTCTAGTATCTTTGCCCAGATATGATAAATGTCATGTGGATATATTATTCATTTTTCCCATTTAATATAAATTGGAGAAAAAGCAGACATAAATAACATATAACTATCCACACCAGTGAAATGTTTATATTCAAATTGACTTTTGCTGATTTTGGAACCATTGTAATGGTTCTCTGAATATTTATTAGTGATATGCAAATTACACACTACTAGAATTATACAGAAGCATTCCTAGAAAAAATGCTTTTTTATATATCTGCATGTTTAGTTTTGTAAATCATAAATTACTGTATACTATATACTACTATTTTTTTTATGGTGGTACTAGGACTTTTTGGTTGGAAAGTAAAGCCTGATATAAACTTACGTGAAATGAACATGGTTATCATGGTTAGATCATGCATGTCAAACCTGTGGCTTCACACTGCCGTCATGTGATATTTTGTGACAGTACTTTTTTCCCTTTGTGAAGCTGGGGTGGGTGTGACCTGCACATGATGCATCCGGCCTGTGGGCTGCCAGTTTGACACACCTGTTCTCGATCAATATTTTTTCATACTTGGCAATTTTAAGATATGTGGACTTCAATTCCCAGAATTCCCCAGGCAACATGGAAACTTCTGGAAGTTGAAGTCCATTATCTTAAAATTGCCAAGTTTGAAAAATACAGCATGGAAGACAACAGAGAAGGTATCAACTGTGACAACATTCTTGCACATTTTCTAGAACACAGTACATGTTTCAGTAATATGTGTATTTCTATATTACTGGGTCTTCACCCTATGCAGTAGTTGAAAACATTAAGCAACAGAATTGCTTCCATATGAGTAGATGAACTGCAAAAGATAGGTAGTTTAGGAAGCTATATCCATCACTACCAC